>CAJNOP010000609.1:97178-122087 GCA_905250075.1 Rotaria sp. Silwood1 | reverse complement strand
ACTTTTAAAAGTATTTTGCGTCACAAGACAAATCAGTACATTTCGTATCATATGTAATCCTTTACTAATCCATACAACACGTTGCTCATATTCGAAAGAAGTTCGGTCCGAAATTACTATTCGACCTTGCTCGAACTTAGAAACATGATTTCAAATTCTCAATTAAACTTGAAAGAACTTTGATAGACATAATAATTTTACATTTTATAGTTCTATGTAAACAAGTAGCATACTATTGCCAATTTATCAATGCTGACAAAGCGAAGTTTTCGACAACTTAGTCTCAAAAATCTCAGTAGAGTAGTCTCTGATTCAAGCGTTGATTATCAACACTTTTATGTAAGTTTATGCAAGAAAATAAACATCTATCTTAGATATATCAGCTGGGCAAGTAGCTTACTTTATTGTCTTTTAGAGCATTGGCTAGATGCTGCGCCCCATTGTCCGTGATTTGGTTTTCATATAAATATAGATGAGTTAGTACCTATATTAAAAAGTTAGAACGATTATGGGAATTATATTTCAACGCTGTTCACAGTCTTTAACTATGTGATAAACTACAGTCAGTTGTCTGTAGAAGATCGCTCAGTTTACACTGAAAGGTGAGTAGCAACTTTAAGTATTATATTGGAGAAAGACTTGATTCCATACTATCATATTATATATTTTTTTCACTAATTAGAATAGAGTTTCTCTGATTGTAGATGGCCTTAGAAAAAAATTTTCTGATAAATCAAATCGTAAAATTGGAGCTATTACTAAAATTTCACTCATCATCTCACACCAAACTCTAGTCTCTGCTTTAACTAATTTTCACCTGAAATCTGATAAAATATTACATAAACGAAAGAAATACGACTTATCAAATTTTTCGGTGCTTAAAAAAGATAGACTTCACCCGCAATTTACTTGAGTTTTTCTTATCAACACAAATTGCATGATCATTAGCCCTTGAAAGCCAACACTTCAGTTTTAAATTGGATGGCAAGGAGCTCTTTTAATCAAAAATACTTTTCAAGATTATATTTAACAGAAATAGGGTAAAAGAACTTATAAAATTTCACTCACAACATCTTCTAGATTGTCGATGCACAAAAGAAGATTTAAAAATGCGAAAAACTTATTTATTATGATTATGCTAATAGAAATTCAAATATATTTCTTTAAACAGAAGTATTCTGAATAATGTAGATGATGTCCTATGTTTATGGAGCATTCAAAATCTTAATAAATATATTCCGTATAAAACAGTACTCTATCTAGATATTTTACGTTATTTTCATTTGTTACGAATCTATGGTCAAAAAATATTATCTTTATTCAAATTTATCATACGATTTTATTGAAACTTAAAAATAGTTGGTAACGAACTTCAATTCTGTATCTTTTTGATACTGTTTAAACAAGTAGGATACTCTTGCAAATTACTTAACTACGACAAAATAAGGTCTTAAACAATGTCACCTCAAAAATTTTCCTATCATAGTCGAACATTGGGATATTGGTCGTTAACAATTTTATGTGTATTTTTATGACAAAGTAACCATCAGTACTAATCCGATAATCTGAAAGAGTAACTGACATTGTTCATTTTAAGCGCATTAGCTAGATGTTGCACCCCATTGTCCGTGATTTTATTCTGGTTAAGACCCAGGCCGATGAGTACCTATGTGTAAAAGAGGAGATTTCCATGAGGCTAACAAATAGTCTCATTGAGATTCATATCGATGATTGATCATCAATGGAAATGGCAAACAATAAGAGAACCGACATTTGAAGCTGTATAAGGAGACTTTTTCATATTCTCTACCTGTCCGAAAACTTTCCTAATGACATGCTTATTGATTGTACACTGAATAAATTCTATTTCAACGATCGAGATAAATTATGTCGGTGAAATTTCGCAGTCAATTTTTTTTCTTCAGATTTCAAAGTCGTCCTGAACCCTTATGAGAAAGCGATCGTAAAATAGACTTTATCAATATCCCTCGTTTGAGTGGAAATAACAATTTTTTTAGAGAAAAACAGAAATCCAAGCATACTGAAACCGTGTCGCGATTAGCATGACAAAATGACGAAAAATTAAGTGTTATCACATGAAATTGAAAATAACTTGAGAAATACAACGAAATCGTTCATAGAACAGTTCTATCATTTTTATATATTTAAAGAAGTCTTTTGTTGAGAAGTATTTTAATTTCAGTAACGAAACTAGAAAAACACAAGAGCTCAGTTGTTTGTAACGATTTCTAGATGAAGTATATAGAAGTTCGTGTCATTTGTCTTTAATATATATATATAGATATTCCGACAAAAAATTGAAGAGAAAAATTTCAATAATTTTGTTTCAGAAAGAAGAACATTTGAAATAAAAGAAACAAATACTCAAGTAGAAAAGTCTTTCTTGGAACATCTGATTAACAATCTTACTAATTGTATGAATCAAGCTTAGTTTAAAATTCAAAAATTTCTTTCTATTCGATTGAATTGAAAGGCATTTTTTGATAATAATTTCCTATAATTAGAACTGAACTTCACTCATGCTTTAACTTACGGATCATACAGTGATAATGCATGTAAAAACATACTGAAAATGACAAAAATTTGATGAGACTCAAATATGAAAAATTCAAATGTTGTTACAGTTCTGAAATTTTGGGAATTAAGTCAGACTTGGAATGTGCACTGATAATGTTCCACTTTATTGAAATAAATGAGGTAAATAAAAGAAACTTAATGTTGAACGTTTTTACAGATGTCGAGGTTTCCTCATAAGAGTTAAGTATAAGTGCTTCGGCATATAAGATAGCGTTGATATAATACGCATAGTCGATATCCTTACGACTGAAACGAATAGGCAGTTTTGGAAGAGAGAATTTCAGATGAGTGTTAGACAACTCCGATACTCACGAAAAGTAACATAATGTCAAGTGCTATTGGATGAAATTGAAATATTCATTAGAAAAATAGACGTTTCTAATAAAGTTGACATTTTATCAATACATATCTTATGGAGCAAAGGTGAAAACTACTGATAGCATTAAAAAGTTGTTAGCGCAATTTCTGCAGGATTAAAAGGTGAAACATGATGTAGCTGCTTTTGTTATTAGCAAAGAGATTGCCAAAAACTGCATAAAATACAGTTTGCTGAGTTGAAATTGTAGGTCAGATGTTACGAATAGTTTTGAAATTTTTTTACTTATCAAGTATCGGTTCAATCAATCAGTAATTGCCCAAGAAAGATTTTTTCAGCATCATTCAATATAAGAAGATTTTGTTTTAGTATAGCAACGTTTGCTAGAGAATGAAGCGCTCGATAATTCAATAAGATATCCCAAACGAATCGTAGAGGGATTATTACGAAATATATTAAAACTATGAAACAATAATATAAACAGTAGACAAGTAAGCTAAATATTTAGAAAAACCGTTGAAGAAAGCTGTCTACCAGAAAAATAATTCTAAGCAGAGATGTTCAGAAACATTATGCATGAACAATGATCTCAAATACATTGAAATGTCTAAACTTCAATCTATGAAAAGGGACAGTCAATATTATCGCCAAAATTCATCCATTTTACGAAATATTCACAACTGATATCAGAAAAAAAGTCTTCAGTTCATAATTTCGAGCTGAAAACTTTATTGTAAAATTTTAGGAACTGAAATTCAAATTACTACAAGTTTTCAATGAGACGATATGGGTTAGCTCAGTTCGAATGAACATCATATTCTAACTGCAGATTACACAGTGGTAACATTTGAAAAGAATCAATGTTCGAAATTATCGCATGATCTCAAAATATTCTCAACTGTACTTGAAAAATAGTTGATGATGAACTCAAACTTTGTGTTCTTTAGTTCCTATTTAAATAACTCAAAAACTCTTGCAAATTTCTGAACACCAACAAATTGAGATTCTGTCAACTTAGACTGAAGAATCTGCTTATGGTAGTAACTGATTCAAGTATTAATTATGAATTTTTGTAACAACGTCAGCATCTACATAGAACATACTAAAAGTAATGAGGTTCATATTATACTAAAGACTGCAAAATTTGAGAACAAAAATTCTATCGCTATGTACTTGTGGTACTAAGAGTGCTCTACATATTTGTAATATTTTTAATATGAGTCAAGCGATAATTTTATATGAAATATTTCAATGGAAGCTATACATCCTAATTTTTAGACAAATAAGAAAAATGTTCGGCTCGAAACTGAAGTTTCAATTGAAAATGATTCATGATGAATTATATTCTGTTTTTGACGATCAAACTCCACCTTACAATATCATCACAAAATGTTTCCGAAAGATTGAGAAAAGATCGAAGAAGTTCTATGTCCTATAATCGTTATGATTATCTTACAACTGATGAAAAACAATTGGGAACTGGCATAGATCGTAAGACTATTCAGTGAATTCTTTTCGATCACGTGAAACTTAAAGGACTTATCTTTCATTAGATAATTAATCCACTGATCAATGCTCAATGAATACAACAAGTTCGAATATATAAAGAAAATTTGGTGCCGTTCAAATAAGAAATATATGACCTATTGACAGGTATTGAGTCATGTGTTTCTCATAAATAAATTTGTCAAACGTTGTCTGAACTGATACTGAAGAATCTCAGCTCATTGTGAGTCATGGAGTAATTTTGCTCCAAAAATTTTGTTTTCTGTGTTTTTCGAGATTACTGGTCTTGTTTTTACTCGTCATGTAGAATAAATACAATCTGTCGATCGCAAGTGTTAGGTTCATAATTTTTTTGTAAGCTGTTTTACGAAAATTCAGAAGGCAGATATTCATTTGTACCTTTTATTTTAAATTGCAACTCGGTAAAGCCAAAGTTCATGTTCATAAAATAATTTTTACATATCCTCATTTCGAAGATATTGCAGTTATGCTACAATTATATGATTCTTCCGAACTGGTACTGATCGATGATGAATCACTCAACTTAATCTAACGAAGTCTAATGGACAAAAACAGCTATAAGTAATTTCAAATGTGTAACTGAGACAGTGACCTCATCATATTAAAAGTTATTACTAAAAGAACAATGTGATAAAAGAATTCGAACAAACAAAACTTTGCACAAATAAATACGGTCTCTATCTTGAACCCTTGACATAATAGAACCTTGATTCACTGACTTCAGCATTTTTGTCTTCGAAATCTCATTACTTTAAGTATGTCGTAAGTATAATAGATACATCAGCTGGAACAGTAGCTTACTTTGTTGTTTTTTAGTGCATCCGCAAGGTTTTGTGCCCCATTATCAGTAATTTGATTCCCACCCAGATACATTTCTTTAAGTACCTGTGTGAAAAAGTGAACATGTAAATGAAAGTCAGAAATTAATTAAAATCATATCTCATTACTCTTCTCATCTTATTTGGTCGTAAATTAGAATGGCTATCAATAAAAAAAATATGCGAGGAATGACAACAATAAAGACTCAAATGAAGACTGAAAGAAAATTGTGTAGATCAACTACTATCCTTAAATTCATCAGTAAAATGTTCTTTGTTAGTCACGATAAAACAGAAATACTTTAAGATATGAGACAATGTTAATATAATTGACATTGTCGATCTATTGAAGATAGGAGTGCTATGAAAATTCATTCGGGAAGGTTCTAATTGGAGATTGAAACGGTATCGCAAAGAAGATGTTAAATACTATTGAATACAATGAGCTATTACCAAAAGCAAAAAACATACTTCAGAAACTGTAATTTCTCTTGCATACATATATTATAGAAGAAAATAGAAAAAAATGATTCTGACACAGATAGTGTAACATGACAATATTAAAGTGTTGCATTTAATTCCGAAATAGAGTTGAACACGCATTTCAAGTTTTTCAAATGAAAATATTTATATAAGGGCCATGATTTACTACGTGTGAGGGATTTCTATTATTTGAATGTATTTCAGAACTTTTTTTATGAGAAATATTTTGATTTCAGATTAGAAAATTATAATTGCAAGTGTTCGATTGTTCTTAGCAATTTTTCCACAAAGTGCACAGAGGTTTGTAAGGTTTATATTTAACATTTTTAACAATAATTGCAGAAAATTAAGTCTGAGAAAGAGGAGCAATAAATGCTAGTACATATATAGTTGGTCTCCACAAGAACAGCTTACTAATACTTTTGCTCGTGGTATGTACTCGTGTTTTAGTTTCGAACGACAGCGTTTTATTGTATTTCAATAGATTATAAGACATAAATCTGTGGATTTCTTAAAGGGAAATCGGAACTTTGCTTACGCGCACTCTTTACCCCATTGATGATAAGTGTTTGTAAAAACATGCAAAAACAAGACAATCTTAACAAAACTTAAGCGGTATCTGGAAGAAACTTTTCATGATCTTAGTGGTCTTATATTTTTTGAACGTCATATTCTTTGCTTTTCCATCGAAAAGTCTAATTTCAATGAAGGAAATTAATTCAATACACTTTGAGATATGAGACACTGCTGACATAATAGTCGTTGTCAATATTATCACGAATAGATCGATTTTCATGGAAAATGATACGATCTTAAGTGTTATTGAGAAGAAAACAAAAGATTGTTAAATAAACAAAAGTTGCTAATTAAACTGTGTTTTTGTTCTATGTATATCTGAGAAAAAAATAATAAAGGACTACTGGAAAATAAAGACCTACTGGAGAGCGTTTCGGTGTGAATGGGTAGATGTAAGCGTGGTTATTTGTCATTGAGGACATAGGTGAGCAGCAGATTCAGACTCACCTCTCTTTTTCAGCTGCGAAAATATTTTATTTTACGGGATATTCAGATAAGAAACTATAGAAATATGTTTTTTTTAATTTGGAACCGATAATCATAACACTAGTAAAAGTCATTCATATGAAAATGGGCGAGAAGTCTACCCTGTGACAAATCTGAACTTTTTAACAGACAGCAAAACGAAATGAGGAAAACCTTAAGATTTTTATTGTGAACTGAATTTCCCGATGCTGCAACTGGAATTTCATGAAATAGAATTGGCGGGTGCTTTCCACTATTATCAATTTTTCTACTCATGACGTAATGGCACAGGAAACATCAAATATCATCACTTTTTTATTTTCGAGTTGAGAATTAGTTTTCTTTAATTCATATCTGAAATTCATCAGTATAGTTCGTATACTATTCTAAACTATCTCGATATTGTGCATTGCTTACATTTCATGAAAATCTTCAATCGAAAAGTGTCAAGTGTTTTTACGATTACCAAAGGATTTTATTCAAACTTTAGAAACTGATCCCAACTTAACTTGAAAGTAGTTGGTTAGGAACTTCAACTTTGCATGTTGCAGATCTTATTTGAATATGTATTACATTTTTAGCAATCATTCAACGTTCATAAAATGCGATGTTAACAAACTAGCTCAAGACTATTGCGACAGTAATCTTGTATTCGACTATTGACTATCAATAATTTAATGTGTTTTGTGAGAAAGTGCTCGTCTACAATAGGCAGATCTCGTGGAAATAGAGCTTACTTTGTTCGTTTTCAATACTTCTGCGAACAGTTGTGCTCCGTTATCAGTGATATTGCTGCCAGCGCTTAGTACAGTGAGTATCTGCATGAGAAAAAGAATATGAATAGATATTACAAATTACTTGAAACAACGTCATCATTCTCTTTATTTGATGGTTATTAAATCTAAATTCTTAGCCGCTGAAGAAACAGGCATAAGAAAGAAGACAATAAGAAAGTCATTGAGTGAGACATAGCATCGGAAATTTCATATAATTGATTCTATTTAAACTATTCAACTGGCATCTCTAAGCTCATAACGGATTGCTCTGTATGGATGACGCTCACAGTATTGTCACTATATCTCCATCAGTTTTCATTCTGCCGAGCTAATGTTTTTCCGATGGATTTCACGTTGAACTCGAAATTAGATACATATCAAATACCATTCTTTAGAAATTTAAGCAGAAAAACTCAATTAAAAAAACTAAACATCTTAGAAAGACCCAAGTCTTTGAGCCCTTTTCAAAATGGACTACTTTAACGTTTTGTGCAAAACAGACTTGATGCATTTTCTTAGAAATTTTCGTTGTTTTCGTAGACCCGAACAAAACGATGAAAAAAATCGAAAACGCAAATTAAAAGGTATATATAGTGACATACGTATATTCGGATCATCCCTAAATAGGGCTTTCTACTCATATAATTTTCATCCGATCCATGACTCTTCGAAGAACATGAAGATTACCTCAAAACTCATAAATTCTGACATGAATGCGCTACTAAAAAGAGCTCTTAGTTTACTCCACGTCAAAGCCACTAAGAATTTTCCCTAACTTCTCAGAATTCTTGGTTAATTTTTCACGGGTTACCAGATGATCAACTGATTTTCAGTTATTTGCTGCTGTTAACAAAAATAAAAGAATAACGTACTGATGCAGTCACCATGTCGACATATGATATTTTCCTTGACCTTATGTTTAATAATACTCAGTTTTTGATTATTACACGACATACAATATTATCATTAAATTAATAATGATTCAGTGAAGCTCTATTTTACATCGTTCCTAGAAGTTTCTCATTTCCAATATAATCAGTCACTTTTAAGATATTAAAAATATGTTGTTAATAATGAAACTAACACAAATGCTTAAATAATAACGCATTATATTAGAATATTTAGATTGAAGAACTTGAAGTGCTTTGAAAAGAGGAAAAAAAGCATTTGTTGCAGAGTTGAAAGAATTAACTAAAGATTTAAAATATTGAAATTCGCAATAAAATATGTGTGTATTACGTCAATATTCTAACTGTATCATGCAGACAACATGATTCTTTTGAAAACGAATTTCTGTAGTAGACAGACCCAACTTCTCAATATTCAAAAGATGTTATTAACATGGGCTTAGTTAGGTCTTATTTTCCTGAGAGCGCCTTCACAACTGTTTGAAATAGCTAAATTCATGAAAATCTGAAAGCATGATTATTTTTTTCCGTCGCAAGAATTAGTATTGAAGATTTTCAAGTTATCTTTAATCGATCAAGCTTTTGACAGATGACAAAATATTTGTGATACTTTATTTGTTGATCTAGCGAAGTTTAACTGACGAAAACACCTCGCTATTATTCAAATACTAAAAACGAGATAATGTTTTCATCAAATAAAGATTGCTATAAAAAATGTGATAACAGGGTTAAAATGAACAAAAATAAAATATCAATAAACAGAATGAGTAACTATTTCGAACTCTTACTAAAAGAGAATCTTGATTTACTTGTTTCTGTGTTTTTGTTTTCTTCGCAATCTGATTATTACAGGTATGTTCTAACTATAATAAATACAACAGCTGGAAAATTAGCTTACTTTATTTGTCTTTAGTACATTCGCAAGATTTTGTGCCCCATGATCAGTGATTTGATTCACACCAAGATATAGTTGGGTAAGGACCTGTATAAAAAGTGATCATGTAAATGATAGTCAGAAACAGAAACTGATTAAAATCGTATCTCATTGCTCTCATTATCTGTTTGGTCAGAAATTAGAATGATTACAAATAGATGAATATATGGGAAAGAACATGACAACAACAAAGACTCCAGTAAAAACTAAACGGGAGTTTTATAGATCAATTACTGTCCTTAAATTCATTACATGACATGTTTCTTGCTGATAGATAGGAAAACCTTACACTTTCAATCAAGGACTGAATGAAATAAAAGAAGTTTTTATTTAGTCTTTTAGAGATGCCAATTTAACTCTGAACAGTAAACTAGAAGTAGTCTGACATATGAGAAAATGTTGATATAATTTTGATATTGTTGATGTATCCAAGATTAAAGTGCAGTGGCAATTCATTAACAAGGGCTTCAATAGTATATTGAAATAGAGTCGCGTATAGTATGTTAAGTGCTATTGAATAAAATGAAATATTACTAGAAACACCGAACTTGCTCACGAAGCTATGTATTGCTTTAACACAATGAAATTTATGATGGGTGGTAATGGAAAACACTTATTCATTCTTTGGACTATATACTTTTGACAAGGAAAGGTTTTATGAGTCGACTGGTTTCTCATTATTTACGCTCACGTTCCAGCTATCAACACCATTGATTTCAGTGAAGCTCACAAACCATTGCTTTCATGGGGATCATTTTACTGTCATTATTCAATGGGAAAAGTCTCTGATGTACTTTGTAGATCGTAACTCAGAAAAGTTCAATGAATTGATCTCAAACTTCTAGAGAACCTTCGCCTATAGTTGAACATGATTGCTGTCAAGCCTCAGAAAAAGAGTCTTCTTCTAAAAGAAAACAACATGGTAATAATCATTGTGTTGACGCCGAGAGCTCATCAGCACGTACAAACAGCAATCTTGTAGCATCTTAAATAACCTTGTGAGTGAAGAAAGACCATATATTTGGATTCAGTTATGTATTAAAATGTCAGGAATTAGTTATGTATCTGATAAAAGGCAATGCATCATTTAATAGACAACTTCTTCTGGTTAGAAAGCTTATAGTAATAAATAGACATTTTCACAAATTTTTAGACTTTCTGCATTTATGGAGCTGACATTCAATTCGAATGGGAGAGAATTTTTGTTCACTACTGTACACCGATCAATGTAGCAACGTAAAAATAGGTAAACTTAGCTCAGGAATAGAGTGATGACTGAAGTCCCGTTGATAATCAAAATTGAATGGAGCTTTAAGCCAAAGCATTGAAATTACTTTTCGACTTTTTCAAATCAAAATATTCAGACAAGGGCAATGATTTACTGCAAATGAACGATTTCACACATTTAATTGTATTTCAGAACATTTTTTTATGAGAAATATTTTGATTTCAGATTAGAAAGTTATAATCTCAAGTATTCGATTGTTCTTAACGATTTTTTTTTGCGAAGTGCATAGAAGTTCGTAAGATGTGTATTTAAAATTTGCAACAAAAGTTACAAACAATGAAAAGAAAAGCCTGTGAAAGAAGAAAAATAGCTGCTACTATAGAGAGATAGAACTCTACAAGAGTATTTCATTAATATTTTTGCTCGTGACATGAACTCATTTTTTAGTTTTGAGCGGTAAAATAGTAAAAACATTCAAATAATAGCTGACAGACTCTTTTCCTGATCTTAATATTCTAAAAAATTTTGAATAGCACAATCTTTGACTATTCATCAAAAAGTTCAATTTTAATGAAGAAAGTTAATTCAATAAAGAACATTGGGGTGTTATTCGTTTACACGTGTTTAGTTAATCAAGTAATGTAAAAGAGAATTTTAGCATATGAGATGATGGTGATCTAATAGGCGTTGTCGATACCTTCACAAATGCAGTTAAGCAACGATTCTTTATGGAGAATTTTCAACGAATAATTAAGGATATCGACTTTGATGAAAAACGGCACTAGTTTAAGTGCTATTGAAACAAAAATATTGATAAATAAACAAAATTTCCTAGTGAGTTATGTTTTTATTTGATCTATATGTAAGAAGAAAAAAAAAATACTCTGAAAGGTAGATTAAGTGAAAAATACTACGTCGTTTGATTTCATTCAGAGAAGAAATACTACATTAAAGAGTGTGAATGTAAGTCTAGCGAGCATCGAACGACACCCATCTCAACATTCTACACTCAACTGAACTTGAAAACAGTCGGTGAAGATCTTAAACTTTGCATGTTTCCGGTCTTATTTGAATATTTAGTACAATGTTAGCAGTTATTCAACGTTCATAAAACAAGATTTTAACAATTTGTCCTCAAGAATCTTTCTACAGTAGTCTATGATTTGACTATTGATTATGAATAATCTCATACGTTTGCCTTGAGAGATCAACTGGAAAAATTACTTACATTATTTTTTTGAAGTGCTTCCGCTAGTTGTCGTGCTCCATGGTCTCCGATTTGATTAGTCCCAAGGCTCAGTACAGTGAGAGTCTATGTAAAATAGGAAAGATCAATACTCTGAGAATCACCAACTAACTCAAATCATCTCTTGTCCCCTTATGTGATTAGCGTTTAATCTGAATGTTTGGATAGTAGAGGAACTCGTGCAAAAAAAAGGTACGGAAAATAGTTCGCAGAATATTTGTAATTGATATATCTCTGCAGCCGCTCAAGTAATTGCAACAAGTAAATAGTCATTTTAAAGAGTATTTCATGCTCTTTCTAAATATTCGTTCAAACGTTTTCTTGACTTATAGTTTGTTCAGTAAGAGCAGAACTTTGAAAGGGCCAGAAACGACGTCAACATAGGATTTTCCATGCATCCCATTTTTGTATTTTGATAAAAATTGCTTCGATGCAGACTATGGGAGAATCTTTTTTACACCGCAGTTTATACAGTGAAGTGTGCTCCATGAGATGCACAATTTGCTACTCTTTTTTGCATACTGCTACAAAGGGTTTAAATTTACGGCATTTTCAATACCGAAATTCGAATTTTGGAGAAAAATCTTGTTTGTTGGGTGCAAGCATTTTTTGATTTATTCAAGTATTTACTCAAAGTTGACCGATCTTAAGTCAGAAGAAAATTCTGAAAATACATTCAAAAAGAGCATCGAATTCTGACTCTATCTGACTAATTTTCATTCTCCTCAATAGTATTGAGTTGTCCGAAAAATCAGGAAACATATACTAAGATCTGTTAACTAAGCGTTTTTTACAAACGTCATTTTTGGCTTTTGCAAAGGTTTGCTTCTAATGAATCAACCATAAGTAAGAATAAAAATTTGAACATATATTTAGAAAGAGCATAAAATGCTCATTCTAGCTGACTACTGTTGATTTCCTCCAGTAAGCTATATGTGGCTGACAATTGAACAAACATATTGTGCAAAGGCTTTTCAACAAGGAAAGAAAATGTCTCTGAAAAAATTAATTATATTCTTTACACAATAAATGCACTTTCGAATGCTTTCTAAAATGACTATTTATTTGTCGAAAGCGCATGAGTGACTGCAGAGATATATCGATTACAAAAGTTTTGCGAACTTTTTTGCCATACCTCATTTCCCAAACTGCATCAATAGAAACAGGAAAAAGTTTCAGAAAATGTATGGAAATAAATTCAATATCAAGACATCATTATCGTCGGTCACAAAGTAGCCGATTTACTTTTTACTTAGATAATGAAAAAATTTCTTTTTTTTTTCGATACTTCTACTCATTTATTTGCTCCTTTGTTGAACTACTTTGGAATGCATCAAAATTTTACAAATTGAGTAGAGCATGGAAGGCAAAAACAACTATAATGCCAACTCTTTTAGTTTAACTCTCTACAGATGAAAATAAATTGCATAATGTTATTGTTAATCCTATTATTTTGAACCAATAACAAGATTTCAACAAAATTCTGAAAGCTTAAATCAGTCAATTGGAAACAATTACGCAAATATTTTCAAAATCTCGCTCATCAATCAAAGGCTTCAATAAATCTTCTTAATTGATTGCAGAATGAGATTTCAGCTAAAATATTCCAAGTAATCACATTTCACTCTTTTTTTCAATGAAAATATAGAAGTGCAATCAATGATAAATTGATAAAGACATAATTTTCAAGTTTCTGCGAATTTTAATAGATTTATTTTCTAAATAGTGCAATTTCTGTATGAAAATATTTTGTGAGGATAAAAGAGTTCCAAGATCTACGACAATAATTCAAACGGAGCATGAAGAGGTTACTATTACTACAATATGTATTCAAAATGTTCAAAAACTAGACATTAAATCCAAAAAGAAATCATTTCAAAGAGAAGACCATCATAGAAAATTGGTAAACAGCACACAATTTTTAGGAGAACATTTTTGCAACGTTGCTATGACTATAAGGACCTGAAAAATAAAAGAAATAAACTGACAACATCGATTAATCATGCTAAGAAAATTCGACTGATATCTTTCCTCATGTTAGAATTCTTCTTTTTAGTTTGAAATGAAAATTTCAGTCACGATTCATTTGATAACAAGGAATCGATAGTTTCATTTTTTAAAACTCACTAGTAAGAAAACTCTTAATGACCATAAAATATACAAATGTGGACTAGTTGATAGCTGAATATCGGTCGTCACGATGTTCACCAAAGAAACAATAGAAAAGGAATTTTGCAAAGGTATTGTAAGCGCAGAAACTGAAAAGTGTCCGACTGTTTTCTTTTGAATCAAATCAAAGATCTAGATTTTTCATTGCAAGTTATGATCACATTCACTACTAATATTTCATGGTACGAAACTGATTGATTACTATTTCCACTTAAAACTATTTATTTTCTTATATCTTGACACTGGAACTTAGGAAAAAATTGTCCCTTTTTTCCAATTTTCGAGCTGTAAGTCATAAGGTGATCATAATTCTGTCTTATAAGACCAAATGATATATTTCTCTAATCAATATTCGTACTCTTTTGATATTTTGATCACAGAATTCAAAAGAAATCGACATTGTTTAAATTTCGTGCTAAAAACTACTTTTTAATTTATCGCTGCAATTCATCATAGTGAAAATCTTTTGTTACAGAGAATCAGACAGCACAACTGGTTAATATTCTATAACATCCTGTTTATACTTGATAGAAATCTATGTCTGGAAACTGTCAAATTTGGATAAATTTAGTATAGGAACTCATTCGATCTTTGGGAAATGATTCTCGACTACTCGCAAATGAACTAGAAAGTGGTTGACAAATAACTTTAATTTAGCTCCTTTTTATCTAAAATTTTAATAATTATTCCACACTTTCTGATTATTCAACTGTATGATAAAGAGATCTAGACAACTTGATGTGAAGAGTCTTCTCGTAGTAGTCTCAAGTTTGATTGTTAAGTAGGGTGACAAAGTAAAGAGCTACATATAACACTCTAAGCGCTTTTCGTATGGTTTTCCAGAAAGCAAAAATTTGAGTGGATTGATTCCACTAAAATGCTTATGTATATTGAAGATTGTGCAAAACTTGAGAGTTTAGACTTTTGTTTGTCATTGTATTCTTGCATTTTTTCGAGACTATTAGGGCACTATTTTTGATATTACTCAAAAGAATAATTTCGATTTTTGATTGTAT
This sequence comes from Rotaria sp. Silwood1, assembly GCA_905250075.1. Taxonomy (NCBI): domain Eukaryota; kingdom Metazoa; phylum Rotifera; class Eurotatoria; order Philodinida; family Philodinidae; genus Rotaria; species Rotaria sp. Silwood1. Next base: position 107,027 of record CAJNOP010000609.1, on the reverse strand, counting down.
ATAAATGAAGAATTGATGTAACTCTTAAAAAATCTCTATATGTTTGCTGAAAGTTTGGTGGAACCGAACATTGTTTGAATCGGATAGTTTTCAAGTGGTTTCATAAATTTCGACTGAGCGATATCATGTTACTTGTCCAGATCTTCCTTGACCAATACTTGAATATAATTCCCATTGAACGTACGAATAAATAGAAGACATTGAGCATTATTTTAACAGTGACTAGGTAAATTAGTTTTTCCTGTGTTTTATATTTGATTTTTTCATCATTTATTGTAGGAATTTTGAAGAAACGATTTTATTTTATTACTAGATCGTGTTACTGGTGATAGATCATAGTTTTATCATGATGATTCAAATCTAATAGATTAGTTCGAGATTGGGTCGATACAAACTAAGCCATGAATAATCAGGATTTATCAAATCTATACTATTACGATATTGAAAAAAGGAAATCATACTTTCGATAGCTTCCCAGCACAATTTTTCAAATCGTGACAGGAGAGAAATAAAGGGACATTATTCGGGATCTCAGTTTTCACTATGAAAATTTGAAATCACTAAAAAATCTTAGTTTGTGAGGGGATTTTCGGCAGAATATCATGCATGAAATCATATATAAAGATAGTATATTCTAAAGACTTCAACTCATATTATTTTTTCTCCTGGTGAAACTCAAATTTCAACTAAATAAAATTTTATTCAAGGACAACAATATAATGCAACATGTGCTTAAATAAACTAATAACAGCCTCAGAAAAAAGATCTCAACAACTAGCTCATGACCTATTTTAATCAAGCATGCACATGCATTGCTAATTAGAGATGGTACTTAGGAAAGCAAAAATAGAACAAGCTCTTGACTATTTGTTTAAATGATTGGCGAAAAGACTTGTGTAATTATCTATATACATTAGAGAGATCAGCTGAAAAATTAACTTACTTTATTGTCTTTTAATGCTTCTGCAAGATCTTGTGCTCCTTTGTCCCCGATTTGATTCTCAAACAAACTCAGTAGAGTCAGTACCTATAGTAATAAGTGAAGATGATTAATGGAATAGCAAACCAATGCTATCTAACATCTAACGATATGTGACAACGCACAATTTATCACTATCTTTCTTATTTGATCACTTCTATCATGTTGGAAAATAAAAAGAAGTTTTAGGTGTGGATATCGATATTAACTTCATCTACATCCACACCCCGTTGACAATAAAATTCTATATCGGAGCATCAGTTGTTTTTCAAAAACTTCTGATACTAATAAGTGTCCTAAACGTTCCTTGAATCGTGATTCGCGCACATAGATAAATTTGACATCCGTCCACAACGCGCTGCTCACACTCAATCAGATGCAAAAGGTTAAAATTTGTCAAATACATCCAAAATTATCTGATGATCTTATTGAAAGTTTGAAATATGACTCCAAAAAAACATCGAATTAAACATGAGAAAAGTTCGTCAGAAACCTGAAATGTCCACAAAATGAAAATCTAGATATCCTATCCTCAAGAATGTTTCTATTTTATATTTGGATTCGATGGCTAATTATTAGAAATAATATTTTAGTGTTTATCACAGCGTAAATATCGATACTTAGCAAATTGGTTAGAAAGGTCTCTTACTTGATTGACTTTAAGTGCATCACTCAAATGCTGTGACCCTTCATCTCCGATTTTATTCCTGTGAAGTCGAAGCTCTTTGAGTGTCTATATTATAGAATTAAAGAAGATTATTGTGAGCAACAATTTTAATTATATCAGAAAGAAGAGGACATAAATCCTTGTAACCTTTATGTAATAGGCTCTTTAGCACTAATGGACTATCAGTTCTATGATTGTAGTTAGACTCAAAAGAACTGTTTATCTGATAAAATAAATTGTGAGATTAGAACAGTTAAATTATAATGTTTTACTCTGAGTAGCTCGGGCAGATCAGCTATATATCTACATGTTATAATTTTCAGCAGATGGATGCGATTAGGTCGGAAAAAAAGTAGTTCATTTGAATAATGAACCTAATTGCTTCTTGATGTTATCTGCAAAAGCAGCAACTTATTAACTTTCTTAGCACTTGCAATAAATCGACCTATTCCCAGTGTCGAATTAAAAATTCATGACACGAGCTTGGCTAGAGATACTTCTACTATACGAATAAGGAAGATATTGCAGATAGATCACTTCAGCATTTCTTATTCGTATGATATTATGCGATGATTAGCACCAGTAAGTTGCCTCAATCACTAGCATTTATGATGATGAAGATAGTGTTCTATGTTTACGAAGCGCTCGAGATCCTATGAAATGATATAATTAATGCTCCGAATGCTTGTATTAATGAATAGTATCTGTGGGATTAAATCCAAATAATACTTCTAACGAGACTTGTAATGTCCTGAATAATGAGACTTCGTGTGTTGAGATTAACTTTAAAGAAGTTTCAAGTTGAAATTGATAATGTCATATCACAATCTACTTAATGCTCAACTTCAATGAGATCATATCTGAACTAGTAGAAAAATCTTGGCAATATATGAATAAGATTAAAGTGATATCTTGAAAATAAAAGAATGTATCAAACGTTTTCCCTGGCCATTCCCTATTACATCCGTGAAGAGGATTTTTTTAGAAAATTTGATGTGAACAATGATATGTAAAAAGTACTTAAAGATTTTCGATGACATAGCGTTACGTATTACATCCCAAATGTTTGTTTAAATGAAACAAAACATATTTCGAGATGTGAGACAGCGTTCATATAATAGGATTTATTGATATTCCTACGATTGAAACTAAATAACAACTGGTCGTTGAGGATTCCTTATGAATGATATATGATGCGAGATTTCTTGCGAAATGACAAGATACTAAACGCTATTAGATAATATCGAAACAAAGATAAATACATAGAAGTTGATGAAAGAGTTCTGATTTGATCTAACACATAGTATCAAGACAAAAAACAGAACTGTTAACATGTATAGGGCAACGTATGAACACTTAAAATGTCAAACTTCGGTAATGAATGCAATGATAGATTAAATTCAATTCAAACTCAAAATAGAATAGAGCTTTAACTTTAAGCAATGTTTATTGTCAATGAGGTATTTCTAACCTTTAGATGTATTTCTGAAGATGTTTTGTTGTAATAAATTTGATTTCACTCGATCAAAGTATAAATCCTAAAGCTCTAGAATGATGTGCATAGAAAGTACTCGAAACATCAGTGCCAAATATGGAAGAAAAAGAGACATTTCTTGTATAAAATATTCAAGAGAATATATTTTCAAGGAGAAAACTTTCAAAGCACCGTTTTGCTGACAATATGCTGCAAAATAAAACAAACCATTGCTGCTACTATTGTTATGTCACGGGGAGTGCATTTAATTAATATTTAATTTCATAATATTAATGCCTTTATAAGCTTGAATGAAAAATTCTTTACATATGAGTATTGACCACCTGAGCGTTCACAAAGTACATTAAAGAAACTTCAAAAAATTCTTGGAATTCGCTGAAATTTGAAGGTACTCAGATGTTTTAATGAGTCAGAAATCTAAATTTTCTATTTGTAGTGCTAGAATTTCATGATACGAAATGAAACGATAGATTTCATTGATGAAAACAATTCCCTTTAAGTAATATTGATACCAGAATTCAGAAAATATGATACCATGATTTGTTTTAATAACATCGAACTGAAAACATCATGTTCGAATTTCGATGTAAGATTGATTCAACTATGAGGATTGTAAAAAAAAAAGTAGATTGATCTATAACATAGAACAGTAGAAATAATCATTTTTATCTGAAATATCTTACACAAGAATTCAATGAAAATAGTTCTTTTTATAATTTCGTGTTAAAACTCTTTAATTTTTCAATTCGCGCTGAAATTCAGTATAGTTCAAGAATTTTATGCTAAGAAAGGGTGTAGGATGTAGAACTTCTTTTTTGTTTTACCGAAAGCCACACCCGCAATCACCCCAAATCTATTCGATGAGACCGAACGAGAAATGTTCTCATTAGGAATTTTTCTATTCTTGAGATATTGACGCTTGAAAGCAAGAAAATTTGTTGTTTCTTGATAAAATTGATGAAAACTAATTTTTATTTCAAATTAATATTAATAGCAGTACTAAACTTCCATGATTTCTAATTCGATGCCTACTTTATTCTGTAAAAATTTTTCTTGTGATTGGGTGTGTGAATACGAGCATGATTGTGCGAATGGATGTTCTCTTTAACCACACGCACACCCTACGGTCAAAACTGGTCCACTTTGTTCGAAATGATCATACAATCATATACAATATTTGAAATATTATCCGAAAGTATTCGTAATTCACATAGAGAACAGTGGTTTTTGCATTTCAACTCTACTTCTTTTTGTTCTACTTGAACAAGTTTCAAGTTCTTTCCAGTAATATAACAGTGACTAAATGAGTCCTACACAACTTGACTTGAAAAATCTTTCTAAGCTAAACTCGTATTCAGACGGTTGCTTATCAACAATTTTGCGTCAGTTTTTCTGACTAAGTGAACATCTTTACTAGAGAGATTAGATGCAATAGTCGCTTACTTTGTTGATTTTTAGCCCATCTGCTATATGTTCGGCTCCTTTGTCTCCTATTTGGTTTTGATATAAGTTTAGTACGCTTAGTGTCTGTAGTAAAAAGTGAAGATGATTATTACAATTATCATATAATGCTGTCTAACGTTTATTGGTATGTGATTACGCATAATCTGTCAGACTATATATGTTATTAGACTGTTTCTGTGATATTACAACAGTGAAAAGAAACTTTATGTCAATTATGAAGAGCGCTCAAACGTATACAACCGTCAGATTAAATGCTCTTTTTCACTACGGAACTGCGGGTTCTCAGATGATTGATGGTCTCGAAAGAAATATTTCGCTGATAGGATAAACTTAGAATTTCTAAATATTATATACATTTTGTTCACAATACAACTTTATCGAATGCGCTAACTCTAAACAGTTGAAGTTTCTGCAGATTGATGTGATTAGGTAGAAAAAGAAACGATGTGCTTCGAAAATTAGCATGATCAATCCTTGTTAATATTATATTCCAAAACTCCACTCTCATTCCTAATTATTCTCAAAGACCAAATTTTAAATGAATGAAAGTCATTCTATGTATTAACATTCTATTTGTTTGGAGTAAATCGAACAATATCCGATAGCAACTTAAAATTAAATGATACAAACTTACCTACAGAAACATCGACTATCGGAATAACGTAGATATTACAGATAGTTCACTTATAATTTTCTAAGAACTAAGGTATTATTATATACTCATTAGCATCAGTATAAAAAAACTTCACTCTTAAAGAATTAAAATGAACTTGAGGGAGAATATATTGTCCAAAAACGATTTAGAACAAGAAATGTGTGAAAAATTCATAAATTTTAGCCAAAAATTTTGAGATACAGAAGAAATTGGAAATATTAGAGAATTTTATGTTAGGATTCAACTGGCAGAAACGTGAATTTATTTCCTTAATGAGTAGAATCTGCATGGTATAAATGATGCTCTATGTTTATAAAGCGATCAAGATCCAGATGAATGATTCAAATACAGCTCTAAATTCTAGTGTAAATTCATATTATCTTAGATTTAAACGTATTCAAATTCGATTTATGTATACATGTACTTTGCTTCTTCTAATTTTGGCTAATCATATATAATGACCAATATATATTCTAATTAGACTCCTTAACATTTTAAAATTACGTATAATGGAGTCCAGAACCCTACGAATATTTCCGAATCGGATTGCTGAATAGAAAACGTCATAACAACATGATACTCTGATCAAATTGTATGCTTCACCAATCAGGGCTTTTCATTGATAAAGTTTTTTATTTATAATTTTATAAGGTTCTCTCAAATGCTTATTAGTTTATTGATATTGATCTCTAAAAAGCTTCAATTGGAAAGCGCTAATCTCAGATAGCATTCAATGCACTGTTCAACTTTGATGAGATCCAAGTTGAACCACTAGCAAAATCGTGCTAATATAAGAAAAAGGTCAAAGTCTGGTCTTGACAAAAAAAATAGAAATATCAAATCTGTCGATGGCACAGAAAGAGATGATAGTTACTCATCAAATCGTTACATCAATTTATTTTTCTCATATTATTTCGTCTTAATTTCTTGCTTGATATAAGAACAAATGAAATAAAGGCAACAAAACAAAGACTCGTCGAGGAAGTAAAGCAATCTTTTGCGACTGTCAATTTTCTTAAACTTTGCGGAAGATATATAGTTTGATTAGACATGAGAATCTTGTATACTCAAAGAGCTCAATGAATAAAACCACGCGGCTTTGCATATTTAATTTTCTCGAGATGCCTAGCAAAATGCAGTAAACAAAAAATAGTTCCTTACCGAGAGTATCCGATATAATATTAAGACAACAGGGTGTACTTATAGTGATGGTTTTTTTAAATACATATCTTATGTAACAAAAAATAGAGATTGCTAATGACAAATATATAGCACGCTAAAAGTATTTAATGAATGTTTTTGCTGGTGTTAAGAACTCATTCTCATAAAAGATTCTGTTGCGATCTATTGACTTAGAAGAAATCAATGTATAATGAACGTTCTTAAAAAAAAATACTGATAAAAAGGAGAAATGATCAGTAAAGATATGAAAGTGAAGAAATCGTAGAATGTAAACTCAACAGAAGAGTCTTCATCAGAAAAATAAAATGAATTTGAAGTAACTTTCATCATAACCGAATAAGTCAACGCAAGATTTCTTATTTAGTGGAAGAGAAAATTCTCGTTTTCTTTGTGAATATTTCTATCTTCTCTGTTTATTTCTCTACAATCATTATTTTGTAAGACTTCAAAAAACTGACACGTCGAACTAGTTGATTATTTCTTATTAGGAGCTGAAATTCAAAAGTGCATTTCAATTTCATTGTATGGATAGAAGTAGAAATTTGCATTTGTCAAAATACTTCGTTTAGGTAGATTTCGACGAAAAAAAACGGAGACAATTGTTTCATTCATCATACGCGATTAAAAATTTGATCTTTAAACAATTTATAAACAATCGTTCACTATGTTGACAAGGCACGTTGCTCACATTTGATCAGCAGATAGGAAAAACTTTGAAATATGAAAATAAACAAATAGTCAGCAACTACAATTTTCCATCCTGAAAACTCTTTAATAACAGTAGCGCATGCGACAGAATTATCCAACATTTACAAAATAAGATCTTCGCAGGTTGTCTTACCAGATCTTTCTACTGTACACTCAGATTCGAATGTTGATTATCAATAATTTTATAAGTGAGTTTGTGAGATACTGAAGATCTGTATTTAGAAAATTGCTTGAAAAAGTGCTTACTTGATTGACTTTTAGCGCATCACCTAAATGTTTTGCCCCATCATCTCCGATTTTATTAGTATCAATATCCAATCGCGTAAGTGTCGATATTATAATGTGCAAGAAGATAATACTGAACAGCAGCTTTAGCAAGGGGAAAATGATGTATTTTAGTACTCTCAGAGAACACAGAGTCCAGTGAGGTACACAGAGTTTAATGGGTTGTAAAGTCCAGTCAGAGCAAATCAATGGGGGAACAACGCAATCCAGTACTTTCGTATCCCCTAGACTTCGTGGACTCCGGAAGTACAGTGGAAGTCTAGGGAATAAAAGAGTACCATGTTTTCCTTTGTACTCTAGGAGTCCAGTCAGAGTGCATGGTCTCTTAGAGTACAGAAGTACGTCGTTTTCTCCTTGATATAAACTCTATTAGTTAAAAATATTTGTTCAAATTATTACTAAACATTTACCGATGATTTTTACTAGATTTCGGATAGGCAACAGAAATTAAAAATGTAGGAGACTCCTGTATTAAGATTATACTGACCGAAATGCAAATATTTTGCCTTAATAAGTAGAATTTTCAATGGTGTAGACAACGTCCTATGTTTATGACGTGTTCAATATGTTAGTAAATATTGTAAATAAAGTTCTAAATGCTGATGTAAATTGACAGCATCGTGTGCTCGGCTTCATTTGACTTTCATTTTTCACAAATTATGGTCAAAATATACATCCATTAGATTAATTGATGTTTTTGAGATCGTATATAATATGATAGTGTACTTTACAGAGACTTCAAATATGAATTTCATGTAAAGATCCTCTATATAATTAAATATTAGAGTTCAACTAAATACAAGCATGTAGAATTTCGGACACTATGCATTTTTTGATTAATAAATGTCTTTGTTTTTAGAATTTATAAGGTCCTGTATAACGAGATTTCGTGTACTGCCGTTGACTTCTAAGAGGCTCCAATTGGAAATCAATAGTGTCAGACCATTATCGATGTAGTGCTCAAGATCGATGAGATCCAATTTAAACTAGTTGCATAATCTTGTGAATATGTGAACAACGTCAAAATGGGATCTTGTAAATAACAGAATACATCGAGAATTTCCCAAGTTTATCCACTATTAGATTCATCTGGAGCAAAATTTTAGAAAGTTTTCTATTGAACAATGAAACATGTATCTAAGAATCGTTCATTGAATAACAGGATCAGTGACTCTGTTTATCCGTTGAGTGATGAAAGTGGTTGACAAATGTACAAATTGATGGGCGTGAAAAAACACGATAGCAATGAGAACAGGAGTGGAACATAAACACGAACTTTGTAGATATTGCTATCCTTAAACGTTTTTGATAACATGTCCTTACATGGTACAGCGAAAATTTTTCTTTGAATGAAGTAACACGTATTTTGAGATTTGAGATAATATTGGTATACTAGACATTACCGATATTTTCAAGAGTGAAGTGAAAAGACAACTGTTTCGCGAGGATTTTCAGTGAGTGATAGACGATACAATCTTTGATTAAAAATGGCAGGATACTTAATTCTACTAGATAAACTCGAGATATTGTTGCGTAGAAAAACGTTTGTTAGCGCAATCCATTAGGAGCTGAACTGCCGAACTCAGCTATTTCTCAAGAGCTATAATATAACACGGCTTCCTAAAGCTTGTGATGAGAGTCTGTGTTGCTATAACTTGTCATGGAGGGGAATGGCTAATGGCTGCTGACATGTATAGGTGAACTGATGAGTTGTGAAAAGGTCAAACCTTGGTAAGAAATGCAATGATGGATTTAACTCTATGAAGGCTCACGATAGAATAGAATTTAAAATTTGACAGACGATTCATCGCCGATTAGAGGTTTTCAACATTAAAATGCTGTTTTTGTAGAGAATATTTTGTTTTAATGAATTCAATTTCATTCGAGAAAATTACAAATGCTAAATTTCGATTACTTGAAAGGATTTTTCATTTACGAGAGTATATGATGTTAGTATGATATGCATTGTAACTTGTCAGAAGTTCCAAAGCACTATTTTGCTCATAAAAAAGCCTGCGAAAATAAAAAAAACAACTCCTGCCATCCTCATTATGTCACACGGAATGCATTTAACTAATATTTTAGCTTATGATACGAATCGCTTTTTACTTTTACGTGAAAAATTCCTTTATAATCGGTTCAATAACAACGAATAAATATTTACATTTCTTAAAATTTAGCAATAATAGGAGAAAGAATGATCATAAAATACATAACGATAAAATATTGTACGTGTGTACATCGATCACCTAAGCATTCATCGAGCACATTAAAAAACTTTCGAGATATTCTCGTAATGGTCAAAACTTGAGAGTTTCGATCGAAACCATTTAACAAGTTAAAAGGCTAGATTTTCAATTTCAAGCTATGATTTCTTGCAGGTTTAAAATTCTATAATACGAGACGAAACGATG
>CAJNOP010000609.1:51628-97078 GCA_905250075.1 Rotaria sp. Silwood1 | reverse complement strand
AAACTCTCGCAATTGGCACAGTTGAACAAAAGAAACCTAGAAAATCTTCGTTTTTGAAATTTTGCTTGAAAGATCTATGTTTTTTGTTCATAGTTAAAATGTATAACAGACATAAATGTTGTATATTTTGAAATGGAAGCTGCCACTCAACTATGAAAATCCTTGTCTCAGAGACATATTGTCAGTTGGAAATCGAAAAATTTTTCATGTTTGAATTTATGAATAGAAGATTTATTTTATTGATTCTGAGATATAATGCAAAAAAAGAAGAGTTATATTATCTCAAACTTGACGAAACTTTTCATTGGTGCAAACTTTTGTTATTATGAAATATTGACACTAGAATCCGACAAGTAATTGTTTTCTAGATTTTGACTAAAAATTTGATTCTTGTAACTTCAGAGGTAAAATCTATACTACAATAGTACAAGTTGTCTGTGACATGAGACTAATTAATACAGTTCTTTTCAAACCTTACACTATCACAATATACGTGGTAAGCTGATCTTATTTTATAGAAATCTTCGGTTGAGACATGTCAAGTTTGTCAAAAACTATCATAGTCTTATTGTGAATGGGAAAATAATCTCAAAACACTACCAAGTGAACTAAAGAATAGATAATTGCGAACTCCGATTGTACTTCTTTTAGATGTGATTTGGACAGGTATAACACTCATGAGATTGATGCAACCGACACAAAATGAAAGCGGGACAACTGCGCCTCAAGGATCTTTCTAAGCTAATCGTTGATTCGACTTTTGATAATGGGTATGTGTGTGGGTCTGAGTCTGAATATATTGAATGCGCCTGTATGAATATAGGTTGAACAGATGTGCGCGTAGTTGTGGGCGTTCTCTTCAGTCACAATCCGCACTCAGCAACTATGCACAGACTCATATCGGTAGGCACCCACACTCGCATTTCTTATCTTCTTCTCTTCAAATGAATGATGGATGAGTCGAGAAAGTGCTTTGCTTTGTTTTTATCATCACGAATAGGCTTTTCGCATAGTAAATACACAACACGAGTCATTAGCCCACATGGCTATGCTTCGGAATGACCATATAAATTCGCCCACCCATCGTTACACTGTGTGCCTGTAATGATTACAAACATTATATCAGTGCACTTACCAGTTTCAATTAAAAAAATGAATCAAGTGTGACTTTATTTTATAGAAACATAAAAAAAGCAATCAATCAATTAAAAATGAAACGATTGTCTTGTTGTTTCAAAAGAGTTTTCACAGCAGAGGAGACATTAGTATTCCGGAGATCTACATATTGTAGTGTCTATAAAAGACAAGAAAAAGTGAATATGAGAAAAAAGCTGCTCCCGTAGTTCCTATGGATTCAATATCTGAAATAAGATGCGCCTGTTGTTTCTGATCTTACGAAAATTGTTGTATTCGATCTATTTTGGAAAACATCTCTCATCATCATTTATTTAATCTTCTACACCTGCGATAAGACAGTAGTTCATATAGACCAACGAAGTCTTAGTGATATACGATATTTGATCTTATATCAGCAGCAGCTGTTATGGGCTTCGATCGAGTCTCAGGATGTCTGTCTTGGTCTCAGTATGGGTCCAAATTTATACCCTATATGATTCAACACTCCTTTTAACTAGATCATGTGATACAAAAGATGTAAAAAGGAAATAAGTTTCACTTTATTGTTTTTTAAAGTTTCCGCCAGATGTTGTGCCCCGCTGTCTCCTATATTGTTGTGGAGAAGGTACAAATGGGTGAGTGTCTATGTAAAAAGTGAAGGGTAATATATGAGTATCGCTAAGTCACTAAAACCATATAATTTCTCTTCTTTTCTCTTTGCATGTAAAAGTGAATCGTAAAGTAATCAACAAGCAATGGAAAAAGCTGCTAGCGCAATCCTTATTTGATTAAAATGTGAAACATAATGTAACTGTTGTTGCTAATCGCATAAAAAATTCTTTTATTCGATCTATTTTTGAATACATTTGTTAGTGAACGTTTATTTAATCCTTTAGAAATGTAATGAGGAAGTACTTAATATATGCCAATGAAATACTAGTGACTTATGGTTTTTGATCTTATATCATCAACGTGTCTCACGATCTGTGGAGGATAAAGAGGGGAGTGGATTCAAATTTCTACTCTACATAATTCAACACTGCTTGCAGATCCTGTTTCACAAAATGTGTAAAAGATAAATTTTCAATTTATTATTTTTTAGCACTTTTCCGAGATGTTGTGCGCCGCTATCTCCGATTTTATTGTTCTAAACAAGCAGTATAGTGAATGTCTGAGTGAAAGAGTGAACATGAATATGAGAGCACCAATTGATTAAAACCATATCATCGTTCTCTTTATCTGATTCGACCTATGGTCTGACAAAACGAAGCGTGCAATTTTCGAGTTTCGTGCGACTCAAAATTATCGAATAAGTTTCATAGAAAATCAACCTAACTGTTTTTTCTTTGAAACTATTAAAACCATATTCGTCTAAAACTGCATTCTTGATATATTAACTCAAATGTGTCGAAGACGGAGCTAGTTTTGCAAATATCTTGAACAGTCTGCTTGTAACTGAAAACACTTGAAATATTTTTTAAGCTAGAAAATGAGATTGGTTTTCTATGAAATTTTAATGTGACCATTGTATCCATCAAAACTCGAAAAATGCACACTCCCTCTCATCTGACCATAGACAAATTCGTCATAAAACTGAACAGTCGACCAATAGACAAACAAGGGAAAAAGCAACACAACCAACAGAAAAGTTCAAGTAGCAGCAGCTAAGTAAAACTTTTGCAGATAACATTATCTTCTTGAATTTCCTTAATAATATCTCTTTGGTTGTATATCAAATTGTTCCTAATTTAACGAAGAAAATGAATTAGAGAAAAGAATTTTGTGCACGCTTTACTTTTTGCAGTTGTCTAGTTTACCCTCAAAACTACAGCATAAACACTCCTATAAATTAAATAATCTAGGTAGAATATGTGTTGTCAATATACTCCCGACCGAAATGAAGTGACAATTTTCTAGAAAGCTTTTCAGTGGAATGATGTGGGAAGCTTATTTTTATGAAAACACTGTTAGCGGAATTCCTACAGGATTAATATGTGAAACACAATGCAGCTGTTGTTACTAATCACAGGGATATTGTTTTCTTCGATATACCTGGGACCAATTTATTGATCATTTTGTAATTAATTCTCTAGACCTGCAATAGGGAAGGAATTGATATATTCTCATGAGATGCTAGTGGTATATAATCGCTAATCGTATATAAAAAGGTCTGTCACCGGTCATTAATGATTTATTAATGAAATATTTATTAGAAATTATTTAGTTATCCAATACTATAATTAATTAGTTAATCATTTCATCATTTATTTAATTAGTCCATTAGCTTAGGATTTAATAAAATAAGTAATTAGTTAATTTGTGTGTCATGAGACCGTCTGTCACGGTCTGAGAGGAGAGGGAGAGGATGGGTCCAAATTTCCACCCTGTGTACTTCAACACGCCTTTTAGATCGTGTTTCGCAAAAGGATATGACATCACGTCTTGTTAGATAAACTCCTATATTACTAAATACAAAAATATTTCTTATTGAGCTTTGTTCTTTTTTTCACTCATGTCTCATAAAGTGAAACAAAAAGTGCGCTTTGGAGAAATAGATAGATCAGCGTGATAATATTAAAAGTATTGAGTTACACTCAAAAGTGAAAGCAATATTGCATGAAATCCTGTTTTACTCAAGATTGAATAAAATTCCAAAGTTTAGTGATGGTTCATAGCTGACAAGGGATTTACAACATTGAAATGTATTTCAGAAGATTTCCGTTGTCGTAAATAGCTCAGTGTATCCATAAGAGCTATAACTACAATAACCTTGTGAAGATTTTCTTTCATACAGTACAAAGAAGGTTCCTAGAAAATGAATTGATAGTGTAAAAAAATGTACTGAAAATGCAAAAAAACAAGCATCACAGCAGAAATCAAATAGAATATGTTTCGAAGAAGAAAACTTTGCAAATATTGCTTTACACTTCATGACTTTTCTGAGGAGACAAAATGAATTTTTGAAGTAGATAGGACTTCTCAAGAGCACATGATTAATATTTCTTCTGTTCACGTTGTGAATTTCGTTACATTTAAATGAGAGGTTCCTTTTCAATGCTTTTGATTACAGGAAACTGATACAGTTACTTCTTAAAATTGACTAGTAGGGATAGATAGATTGATGTTCGAATTTCTTATGGATCTAAAACCTAAACTTTTCAACGATGAGAGCTAATTTCTTTCACTACTAAAGGATGGTAAAATTCACCGCGCGAAAAACTTCTCGTTACAAGTTATTCAGATTGCAACTAATGAAACATTACAATATTTGAATTTTTCGAGCTGAAATCTTCAACTTTCGATCTAGCATGAATTTCACTACAAGAATCCCAAAATATTGTATCGGGACACGACCTACAGAAGTAAAAATTCTCCTTGTTAAGGGTATTCGCACAAGTAACCATGGAAACTCATATTTTTTGATATTTTCGAGATTAGCTTTAGCTTGTAATTTTGAGTTGAAAATCATTGAAGTATTATAAAATCATAATATCAGATTGAATCTGACATTTCGATAATGAAAATGGTTTCCTTTGTAAGATATCAACTCTACAAAATAGGAAATATCTTCGTTCTGTTATTCTGAAATAAATACTTTTTATTTTCTTTATTGATTGAAATGAACATGAAGTGAAAATGATTCCTTTTAGAGGTGTAAGCCGATGCTCGGATCGGCGGCGGCGGCTGAATTTTAAAAAAATTTTTCGGTGCATTGGCGGCGGCGGCTGAAGTTTTCAAAAAACTTTTTCGTATGTCGGCGGCGGCTGAAAATTTGGTATCCGTGTTTTTAAAATTTTTTTATTTTCGAAATATTTTCAAATGAAGAATAGAGAAGATGATGATAGAAAGCTTATTCCAAAGAAACTAGACGAGGACCTCCTCAAAAACTGATCCTGAGTACCGAGAATTTTCAAAAATCATAAAAATTTTTTGTGTTTCGGCGGCGACGGCTGGAAATAGGCGATAACTATGTATGGCAACGGCGGCGGCGCGGCTGGAGAGTTCCAGCATCGGCGGCGGCGGCTTGAAAAATTTTAAAAATTTAGTGCCCATCGGCGGCGGCTCAGCCGCCCGGCTTACACCTCTAATTCCTTTTGCCAAGTATTCAGATAACAAATAAGAAAAAACTTTCGCTCGTTATTTTAAGAATGGAACTATATGGTTTATTGAATCACAGTTCAAAAATCTACCAGAGTTTGGTTTCATTGAAATGTAAAAGGTCGTAAATTCACAATTATTCCACATAATTCCAGTTGCGAGATAAAGAGAGAATAAAATTTATGAAATGTTCTTAAAAGACATTTTTGAATGAAAACCTAAATTTCTTTGATTCGCCGCTGAATTCCAAAAATGACTCATAATCCCTCCATGTGGAAATGGACAGAAGTTATCATTGCTTGGAAACTCTCGAGCTTTGGAGATATTGACAGTAGAAACTAGTGGCACCCTGAAGAAAATATGCTTTTAAGATTTTTCGAGAAATTCTCAGTTGTTTTGTAGTTGGGTACTGAAGTTAAAAAAAGAAGCCGAACTCTTCAATGTCGAAACGAACGAAACTTTTCACCGGTTAAAACCCTCAATATTAGCAGAGTTGGACAACAGAAATCTGGAGAATCCTAGCTTTGAACTTTTGAATGAAAGATTTATAGTTTTTGTTTTAGCTGAAATGTATAACAGACGTAAATATTGTACGTTTTAAAATGGACGCTGGAACTCCGCAATGGAAATTCTTGTCTCAGAGACATTTTGTCAGTTGGAGATCGTAAAGTTTTTCATTTTTGAATTTATGAATAGAAGACTTATTTTATTGATTCTGAGATATAGTTCAAAAAAAGAAGAGTTATATTATTTCAAACTTGACGGAACTTTTCATAGGTGAAAACTTTTGCTGTTATGAAATATTAATATTAGACTCGAGCAAGCAATCGTTTTCTAGATTTTGAGTTAAAAATTTAATTCTTTTAAATTCAGAGGTGAAACTGATACAAGAATGGTACCAATCTTCTATGGCATAACACTAATTAATACGATTCTTTTAAAATCTGACACTATTACAATATATGTGGTAAGCGGGTCTTATGTTATAGAAATCTACGGTTGAGCAATGTCAAGTTTGTCAGATATTACCATAGGGTCTTATTGTAAATGGGAAATATAATCTCAAAACACTGCCACGTGAACTTGAGAATACTTCATTGCAAACTCCGAGTGTACTTCTTTTAGATGTGATTTGAACAGGTAGGACACTCATAAGATTTTTTTAATCTGGACAAAACTAGATCGAGACAACTATGCCTCAAAAATAGTCCTAAGTTAAACTTTGATTCTGCTTTTAACGATGGGCAGGTGTGTGAGCTTGAGTCTGGACGCGTTGAGTGCGCGTGTATGGGTAGAAGCTGGATAGGTGTGCGTGTGGCTCTAGCCATTCTCTTCAGTCACCAACTCGCATTCTACACCTATACACAGACTCACATCGACAGCCACCCATACATCCCACACCCTCATCCTTCGGGATAGTGTGTGAATTTGCCCATTTATCATTGCCTGTGTGCTCGCCGCACGTAGTCTTTCTACATACGAGCTTGTATGAATATAATAGTATATATCGATCAATCAGGTTATATTTTATTTTATCGAAGCAAAAAAATTACAGTCAATCAAAATTGAAACGTTTCTCTTGTTGTTTCAAACGAGTTTTCACATCAGCGGAGACCGTATTATTTCCGAGATACAAAATCTGCAGTGTCTATGAAAGCAAAGAAAAGTAAGCATGAGAAAAAAATGCTGTTAGCATAATCTCAATTAGATTGAAATGTTAGACACGATGTAGTTGTTATTGCTATTTACATGATAATTCGTCTATTTGATCTATTTTTGGACAGGTTTTTTTCATTATCGTTTTCTTAGCCTTCTCTAGAGAATTGCAATAAGGAACTAATTCAAATATTCTAATGTAATGTTGATGACATAGAGTCTTTAATCATATATCAAAAATGTCTGTCAAGGTCTGGATGGAAAGGGTTCAGAATTGCTATTCCTATCTACTTTAACACTCTTTTCAGATCCGGTTTGACAAAACATGTAGAACAGAAATAAATTTTACTTTGTTAGCTTTTAGCGCTTCCGCGAGATGTTGTATTTCACTGTTTCCAATTTGATTGTTTTCAAGCTGTAGCCAAGTGAGTGGCTGAGTGAAAGAATTCAATTGTATATGAATGACTAATATGTCGATCCTACCTCATCACTCTCTTTATCTGATTTGGTGTATGACCAGATGAAACAGAGCGTACAATTTTCAGATTTCGTGGTACTTAATATGATTGAATAAAATTTCATACAAAATCAATGTGATTATTCTAACTTTAGAAATGTTTGCACCGCTTTCAACTGAAGAACTTTTCTGAATATATTAACTCAAATCTATCATGGATAGTGCTCGTCTTGCAAACATCCCAAGGATATTGCTTTCAGCCGAATACGACTCAAGCATTTTTAAAGTTAGAAAGATCAGATTGATTTTTCTATGTAATGTTTATGAAATTATTTTGTATTCCATGACACTTGACAACTGCGTGCTTCACTTCATCAGACAATAGACGAATTTTTCATAAAACTGAATATTTGACCAATAGATAAACAAGGAAAGACAACAACAACAATAAAACTTCAAGTATCAGTAGCTAAATAAGATTTTCGCAGATCATATTTTCTGTTTGAATTTCCTAAATAACATATCTTGTATTCTGTATCAAATATATTCTACCTTAATGAAGAGAATTGTTTTTTTGTGTATCTTTTTTAGGTGTCTAGTTTACCCTTATGATTAAATTGAAAGTACTCTTAGATGTGAGATAATATTAGAGGAATAAATATTGTGGATATCCATACAACTGAAGTGAAATGAAAATTATTAAGCAAGGTTTTTTTATGGATGAAGAAAGAAGCTGATTTCCTTCCAAAAAGGATAGAATATCAAGTCGTGTTAGATAAAAACCGAATATTGCTATATACAAAAAAAGCTTATTGAGTTGCGTTCTTTTCCTACTCATGTCTCATTGAATGAAACAAAAAGATACAGTTCACTAAAATACATAGATCAGTTTGAGAGTATTACCAAGTGTGGAATTTCGCTCAAGAATGAGAAAGACTTACAACGTTAGAATTTATTCCTCAAGTCATTTTTGTTGCAAACAATTCAATGGTAATCTCAAATCCGATATACTCTGTTGCTCGTGATGAGTTTTTTTCATAAACTACAAAAGAGTTCTTATAATATGTGTTGATAATGTTCGAAAATATAGCAATAATGCCAAAACAAAGCACCAAGTTAGATGTCAAATAGAATATGTTTCGAAGGAGAAAACTTTGAAAATATTGCTTTTCATCTGATAACTGTCCTGAGGCGAAAAAAAGAATTTCTGAAGTAAATAGGACTTTCTAAGAGCATACGGCTAATATTTTTTGTTCATAGTCTGAATTTCTTTGCTTGTAAATGAAAACTTCCGTTGCCTTCCTTAGATAAACTACTTTCGAGCTAAACACCAGTCGTATGGATGTCCACGAAGATAACCAATTTTCTATGGATTCAAAATTCATTACAAGAATTTCAAAATATTAGATCGAACTGTGGTTTACAATGGTCGAAATGTTCCTGTTTACAGGATATTTTACACAAGTAACCAGGAAAAATCAAATTTTTTATATTGTTAAGTTAAAAGCTTTAAGTGTAAATTTCGACTACAAATTCATTATAGTATTAGAAATTGAAGATCCTCGTTCTTTAATTTAAAAATGTAAAAATTTCTTTTTTTATTTGAGCTAAATTTCAAGTAGTAGTAGTAGAATTCCTTCAAAGGGTAAAAGGTGGTGGTTCTGGTTAATGAAAAGTTTGCTTTTTTAACACATTGACACAAGTAGGAAAGAAAAATTGTCTCTGTTTAATTTTGAAATGACAGCTTTATTGATTTTTTTTATTTGTTGCAATGACAATGCTTCGATATCATGCCCGGAAGAAATGGTCCAGTTTGCAAGATAATGCGAGACAAAACTTGGAAAAACTTCTTTGAAGTACTTTTGAATGTTAAATCAGAATTTCTTTAATTGAGAACTGAATTCCAAAATGAATCATAATCTCTTTATATGCAAATTAGCGGAAATTTTCATTACTGAAAATCCTCACGTTGAAGAAATTTGAACAAAAAAAGCTGATGGAAATTCTCGTTCTTTTAATTAATCAATAAGAAATTTAGACTTTTCGTTGCAAATTGATATTCATAACTGAACTATGATGAAAAGATGCGAAAATTATTATTTACTTAAATAATTTCTTTTGTAATATATTGAGAGAAGAACCTGACAACATATTCTTTCAATTTTGTTTCAAAAGTATTTAGTCTTTTTAATTGGATGCTGAAATTTAAAAAAGAAGCCGACCTGTTTAACTTCGAAACAAACGAAGTTTCTTAAAATTAAAAATTTTCACTACTCGGAGTTTTTTACAGTGGAAATCTCGAAAAATTGTCGCATCTTACACTTGAATAAAAGATTTCATTTTTTGATTCACAGCTAAATACAAACAAAAATAAATATACCTTTCTCCTACGAAACTAATGGAACTTGTCAACTTTGAAAATGATTCTTTTCTTGCTTAATATTAAGACAAGAATCGCGAAAAAGTATTCTTTTAAAACTGATGGCAAGTTTTCACAGATAAAAACCTTTGTTTTTATGAGATATTGACAATAGAAATCAGCAACTATCTTTTTTTTCTAGACTTCGAAGTAAAAGTTTCTTTTTTTTAATTGTGACCTGAAATCGATGCTATCATAGTAAAATTCTTCTGTGACAAGAAACTGATCAAAACAGTTCTTTTAAAATCCTACACGATCACGATATACATTGTAAATTGGTCTTGCTTTATATGAATTTACGATTATGAAATGTCAAGTTTGTCAAAAATTATCATAAGATTTTATTGGTAATGTAAAATTCAATTTCAAAACACTTCCAAATGAACTTTAGACTATATTTGAACAAGTAGAATGTTCGTGAGATTTATTCAATCGGGACAGGATGAGAGCTTAACAAATATGCCTCAAGAATCTTCCTACGCTAGTCTTCGATTCAACATGCGTTTATAAACAATGTAATGCGAGTTTTACAAAATATCGCTACTAGAGACATTAGTTGAAAAAGCAGCTTACATTATTCGTTTTCAGTCCTTCCGCAAGCTTTTGTGCCCCATTATCTCCAATTTGATTGTTTTGAAGTACCAGTGTAGTGAGTGCCCGTGTGAAACAGGAAAGATGAATATTCTGAGAGTAGTCAATTAATTAAAGCTATCTATTTGGTTTCCTTATCTATGTACTAATAGATCTGAGTGTTTGGTTAGTACAGAAGCAAGCAAAAAAAGACGAAAAACAACAAACTCATCAAGTAGAACGTAACATAGGTATTTTCAGCTCATTTATTATTCGTATATTTCTCGACCCACACCTCGTACTTTTTAAAAGGTCGCCCTGAATAAATGACGATCTCATTATTGTCAATAGAACTCCGTCAATTTTCATTCTTTCAAGGAAATTGTTTTTCAACAGATTCAGCATTCAATTCAGCACAAAATATATATTATCGAAAACTATTCTTGAAAAAGTGGATCTGAAAAATTCAACAAGAATACTAAACATGTCGGAAAGGACGAAGTTGTAAAGATATTCTGATAATAAATTTTGGAACGTTTTTACTAATCAAATAGCGAGAAAACTAAAGTCAAAATGTGTTGACACTGTCAAGTTTGACTTTTCTCTTCGTCTTGTTAGAAATTAGTTGAAATGGAATCTCAGATTAAAAAAAGGTAACGTTCTCTAATATTATTCCAAATGAGTAAAACACTCTCAATTTCTTCAACTAAAACGACGAAAAAAATATTTATATCAGTTTTTGCTTCTGTAACTGATACAATGATAAATTTTCATTGAAATAAAGAAAACTCGAACCTAAAAGATGCTATCAACATAGGTCTAGCTATACTTCGTTTCCCAAGAGCTCCTGCACCACAGTTTGAAACAGCTAAATTCTTGAAAGTCTAAAAAAAGATTATTGTTTTCTGTTGCCAGGATGACCGTGAAAATTTTCAAGTTATCATTAATCGGCAAAGCCTTTTAAAGGTGAAAAAATCTATCTTAGTTTTTATTTTCATAGCCAATATCCATTACAAAGATTGGAGAAAGCTATGTTTAAATCTTTGAAAGTTGGTCCTTTTCTGATATGCTTCGTGCTTTTGTTGAACTCTTCTGCTCAAACCTTCAGAAAAAAAAATTAGCTGTAAAAGAATAAAAACGGACGCAGTTATACTGAAAATATTTTCAAAATGGTTTATTCTGGATCACACGTCAAATCGAAAATGTTCGATTATATTCATATTGAAAGTAATGAATTAAATAGCAAAAAATAGCTTGAGTTTAATTTTTTTTCAAGTACCTATATAGTTTTCTCTCAACAGTAAAGCAAAAGTACTTCAAGATACGAGAACACATTGATATAAAAAACATTGCTAGTGTCCACTCCGCTAAAGTGAAAGGAAAAGTTTTTGGTGAATTTTTCCGAAAAGTGATACTGGAACTCGGTTTTTATGAAAATTGACAGATTGTTGACATCTATACTTTATGATAAAAAGAAGAATCGCTGCTGCAGAGCCTTAAACGCATTAAATTTCTCTCAACAATTGAACACTTAATTAAATCAAATTCAAATTCAAGATTGTATTGGAAGAACTTTAAGTCAAAGGATTTTAAATATTTTTAGATCTTGTTTAATCAACATATTCTGATGTAAATCATAGTACATGTCTGATAAAAGATTTGCGACGTTTTAACGAATTTTAGAAGATTTCGTACTCGACATAATTCAGTTGCAATCTGAAAAAGTATTATTGTGATAATCGTTTCAAATAGAAAAGCCTGTGAAACGACAGCACGAACATCTGACATTGTCAGATCAATCTGAAAATAATAGCAGATTTCTGTTAATTTTAAAATAAATAATAAAAAAAACTCTTCAATCCATTGAATTGCAGGAAATTTATGCTTCTTTTACTTTTGAAAGTTCGACAGTAAGAAAGGGTCAAATAATCATAAAATATATGTAGATAAACTACAGTAGAGTTGCACTCCGATCAATTGAATCTTGATCAGATTAATAAAATGAACTTCAAGAAATCTTGGTCATCGTCCAAAGACGAAGGTGCCTAAATTTTTTTCATAGAACTGAATGCAAACATCTTTTCTATTCAATATGTTGTCTCATCCCTTCATTTCTTTTAAGTACTTGCTGTATCATGTGTCAAACTTTTACAAGCTGACTTGACAAAAGATTTCAATTAATTCTGACACTTAAAAATCAAGTTGTTGGAGAAAACTCAACTAACATTTGCGAAACTTCATTCAGAAATAAGAAGCAGAGTTTCTTCATATGAATCAAAATGGAAGCTCTCAGTTGTGAAAATTATTTTTTTGCGAGATGCTTCGACAAGGCATCTGAAAAATGGCAGTTCAAAAAACATGGAATAAAGTTTTAACATTATTTAATTCAGAACTGAAATCACAAAATCAATTTCAACTGACTCGTTTGCAAATGATTGGAAATTCTATCCGTTGAAAATCATTTGTTTTGAGAGATATTCGCACAAGTAATCAAGAGAAATGCTCGATTAATATATAATGTAATGAAGAATCAAACCTTTATTTTCGGATAAAACTAATAGCCGATGTAGAAATCCTTTATATGAAAAGGAGTAGAGATTTTCAATTGTGAAAATGGTTTTTTTTCTCTAGGTATTGTGACAAAAGTAGAAATGCTTCAAGTTAATTGTGACCTAAACTTCCTTTAATTTTGAGAAGAAATTCATACTTTTATAGTGTGGTACGAGACAGTCTATCACAGTTCGTATGCATGCTTTCCCTCTCTTCACATAGTGCGTCGCTGATATTCGATCGAAATCTAAGATTCAACTCTATCGAATTACCCTAAAATCCTCAGATAATCTTATTGGAAATATGAAATAGGACTTCAAAACACTGACAATTGAATATGAAAGTAGTTGATCAGCGACTCGAAAATTTCATCCTATAGATGCTCTTTGAACAAATAGCATAATTGTACAAATTGTTCAAAGTTAACAAAATATAATCTTGACAACTTGTCTTAAACGATTTTTCTTCTGTAGTCTCGGGTTCCATTGTTGATTGTCAACAATTTAATGTGAGTGTAAGTGAAACAGATTGAAGATTTTTACTCGGAAGATAAGCTCAAAAAGAAGCTTACTTTGTTGATTTTAAGTGCGTCGGCTAGCTGCTGCGCTCCATTATCTCCGATTTGATTCCGATTCAACCAGATGTGAGTTAGCACCTACAGTGAAAAATGGAGTGAATAATTGGAGTTATAAACTAACACTGTCTAATGTCTATCGCTATGTAATAGCGAACAATCAAGCGTCATGTATCTAATATTATGAGACTTCTTTGATGTTAGTGAGTCAGTAAGAGCTCTCGACGTATTATATTGAGAACTTGAGTATTTACAACCGTTAGGGTATCAGCTCATTTGGTCTAATTAGCGATGAGTTCTATGACTGTAGATCATCTTGATAAAACTATTTTTCTGGTAAAATAAACTGTCAAATTGGAAATGCTAATAATATTTCTCAGTGGGATTTGATCGGATGTGCTCTCTGTTTGTCCAAGAATATTCTTCAGATTTATGTGATTGGATAGACAAAGATATTAACTCGGTTGAAAACTTACTGTAACCGATACTTTATAGAGTTTTATTCGAACATCTTAGTCTCGTTGCTAACTATTCTCACAAGCTTCAGGTGACAATCTGATGTAACTCTAAACGAAAAGAAGAAATTCGATTTAATCATTAGTTTTATCAATGCTTGCTATGAATTAGACAATGATCAAGATCTAACTATAAGATAAAGACACAAATATATATAGAGTCACAAATCTCATCTGAACAAATTATATATTCTATACAAATAATTTACTGATGATTTCCTTGTTCATAATAGATTGCATGATTACTAACATTAGAAATCTAATACCTCAGTGGTCAAGAGTGAATCAAAACTTGAATAAAACAAAATATTTTTCACAATAACATTAAAAAGGAAGATGCTCGAAAATCTTATACTATTCCACCTAAAATTTCTTGAATCTAGGACACGTGCCCGCAGAACATTTGCCCGCCGGACAGATGCCAGCAGGACACTTGCCCGTAGGACACTTGCCCGCAGATGACACTTGCCCGTAGGACACTGGCCCGCGGAGGACATATGCCCGCAGTGGACACTTGCCCGCCAGGCAGTTGCCTATGTGGGGACACTTGTCCACAATGCACCAGGATACTTGCTTGGTGACGATTTAGGAACTATAAACTTATTACATTATTAAAAAATTACTGCATCTTATCAATGGAGTTATGTGAACTAGTGATATCAAACTATCCTCCAACAATCGTATGACTTCTCAAGGATCTATCAATGCTTAAACCTCATGCTTGTGTTTGTGTCTGTTCGTATTCCTTTCTTCCATTTCTTTCGACAAACCATTTTCTTTCTATTCGATATCGTTTTCCTCGCTCGTTTTACATAGCTTGGTTTTAGGGTTAGGTTGTGCACATCCGAACATTTGGAATTCCGGTGAAAAAAGACCAATCGATGATCGAAGTCGAATTAATCCAAACCTGAGCCGGGATTAGACGACGAAAATATTTGGTGAAACAACACCAACAAATAATAGTTTTGAACATTTTGAATAAATAGTCGAAAACAAATTTGGAAAAATAGTAGCACTAGCCATTAACATCCTGGTCAAATCGGTCAAACTTATTTTTCTTGAACTTGATAGTTCGTTTGTTAATGACCCATATTGTTGTAGGTTTCCATTTCTACATTCTACTACTTATAAGATGTATATATAAGTGAGTTGATAAAATGAATAAGATTTTGAAAGCAATCAAAATTAGTCCCCTTTGTTTCGAAGAATAGTAGTGCGAATTTATTTTGCGGGTAAGTATCATGCAGGCAACTGTCCCACGGGCAAGTGTCCGCTGCGGGCATGTGTCCTCCGCGGGCAAGTGTCCTACGGGCAACTGTCCCGCGGGCATCTGTCCGGCGGGTAAGTGTCCTGCGGGCAAGTGTGCGTATACCAAATTTCTTCTACCCTCCTGACAGAGAAAACTAGTATATCAAGAAATCTGAAATGGAAAAATTCCGAAACTTAACCTAGTAGAAAGAACATAGTTGTTCGCAATCCATCAATCAAGTCCTCTGCCATTCATCAAAGAATTTAAACACTCGAATTTACCAAATTTTACAAGACGAATATCGACAATCACTCCTCTACTCGAAATTTCGTGGTCTTCGTTATAGTCCCACACAATGAGGTCAAACCTGATTCCGATGACATTGCCTAGAAAATTGCACCAGATTCGATCAACGATCTCATCGACAACTCTCGTGACTACTAGATGAAGAAAATTAACTTAAACCTGTAGAATGTGACGAACTTTGATGTGCGCAGTAATAATCTTTCCATCGGTACGCTTGTGTCTCTATGAGATTTAGCGACTAGAAGCATTCTACCTTCTCTCGTTCAAGTTTGAACAATTATACGAACAAGAATCATTCAACACATAAAGAAAAGGCTCATAAAACAATGATCATCTAGGAAAAAAATTACGGTTTTTTGTATTCGTTTCTACTGTGATGATCTCGATCGTATCGAGTTTTTTGCAGAACTTCCACTGTTGATGGCTCGAAACAAATAAGTTTCTCATAAAATTCTCTTTTCCACTCTAACTCTTGTTACTTATGCTATATCTTCACTGAGGAATAAAATTGAAAACGAAGTTTTCCAGATTTCTTGATAATATCGATAGATTAATCAGAGAGAGAGGCAGCATTAAATGTATTGAATTTCATTCAAGAGTCCAATACTGGATTAAATCTAGTCCATATTCAATCATAAGTGAAGGCAGCTTTGAGTCAATTTCTTGTACATATTTTCTAGACTCTAGTAATCATTCTTTCGTCAATGAGAGATTTCTAACATATAAATATACTTCAGAAGGTTTTTTGTTCAAACTAAAACAATTTCAGTCTAGAAATTTGTTAGCGTATAAGTTTGAGTGCTCATGATCAGTTTTTCCATGTACTAGATACAAGTTCGTATCATACATATTAAAAATCTTTCAGACAAACGAAATAAAGAAAATAGTGAACAAGCAAGAAACAAAAAAGTATCAAGCATCAAGCTGTTAAGATAGATAGGTCATCCTGGCAGAATTTGACTAGATTTTTTTATTCATATTAAAGATTCGTCGTAAACTATCAAAGAAAAATTCGTTTGTAACGCATCAAATCAATAGATTTATTTTTTAAAATTAGATCAAAGTTTCACCTACATTCACGCTATAACTTATTTGGTCATCGAAGTGATTGACCGATAGAAAACGTTTAAAATAATAGACGGCTACTACAAAAGCTGGAGGGGTTACCAGATAGTAGAATTTTCAAGTATTGTTGCTGTTCATAACCTTCTATTGTGAGATTCTGTTTGACTGCATATCGAAAATATTCTAATTCAACAGTAGGAATGAATCAAATAAAGAGAATATGTTTTTCATTTTTCTCAAATTTCTAGTATCTTCTGAGTAGAATGGGAGAACATTAGTATAATAGGTATTGCCGGAATCCCTGCGACTGGAGAAAGAAAAGGTAATTCTTTAATAATGATTTCTGATAGAAAATCACGACAGTATTGTCATTTTCATGATAAATAACATGACGTCAAGTGCTATTGACATATATTGATATACCTGAGAGCATTAAAATTCTTAAATTTTCTTTAGCAAGACATACTAGATTAAATTCGGTTTATATTTAAGACTCATTGAAAACAGCTCTAAATCAAAGTGTGGGAAATTCTTTTAGATTTTTTTTCAATCAAAATATTTAGATGAAAGTAATGATGTCTGGCAGATGAACCAATTGCAATGTTTAAATAGTTCGTTAACAATTTGTTTGTTTCAAATAATTCGACTTAAAACAAAAAGAAGTTCTTAGTTGTAAAAAAGAATTTCTTTGCGAGATATTGAACCAAAAAATGGCTAAAATTCTTTCACGTAACTCTCATAAAAAAGGGTTACATAAACGTAACAAATCAGAAAAAATATTCGTTAGAGAGCTATCAAATTAAAAAGTTACTTTTTTGTTAGCTAAAATTCATAATAATAAAAGCTTTATGTAGCACAACAGACAACAGTCCACAATGTCTCATTGTCTTGATACACGATGCCATTCATATTCAATCGAAATCTAAGGTTCAAATTTGTGAAATTTCCTCAAAACTATTTGATAGGTCTTATTGGGAATTCGATATGTGATTTCAAAACACATTCAACTAGCCATGAAAATGGTTCATCAGGAACTCGAAATTTACGTCCTATAAGCCCTCTTTGAGCAAGTAGCATACCTCAGCAAGTTCGTCCACGTTATCAAAATAGAATATTAATAAATTGTCCTCAAGAATCCTTCTACTGTTGATTATCAACAATTTTATGGGAGTCTTTCTATCAGTGTAAAGATCTCTACTTAGGAAATCAGCTTACCTTATTGACTTTTAGTGCATCGGCTAAATGCTGTGCCCCATTGTCTGTGATCTGATTCTTACTCAAAGACAGTTGGGTTAGTGTCTATATTAAAAAGTTAAAAAGATTATGAAAATTGAATTCTAACGCTGTTCAATATCTTTAGCTATGTGATAAAGTAGAGTCGATTATCTGTACAAAATAGTTTGGTTAGCGCTGGAGGGTGAATAGTAACTTTAGGCATTATATTAGAGAGGAGCTTGAATCCATACCATAATATTTTATGCTCTTTTTCATTAATTAGAAGATGGTTCTCTGATTGTGATTAGTCTTGTCAAAAAATACTTTTCTGATAAAATAAACTGTGATATTGGAACTATTATCAATAATTCACAGGTCAACTCAGGCAGGTTGTCTAACTCTATATCCTAGAAGTCTCTATAAATTGATGCGATTAGACATAGAGAGAAGCATTTCTCTTGAAACATCACCGAGACCAATTATTGATTGTATTCTATTTCAAGTCTTAGTCTCGTATATAACTATTCTAACGGATTTTTCAGTTAAAATCTGGTCGATTTCTTAATAAACGAAACATATTCCATGTGCTCAATATTCTTATTGATTAAAATAAATAAGACAATCCCTTAAAATCATTTGAAAGTTAATGACAAAAATTTCACTACGGACGCATGTAATTTACTATCAGAAAAAGGCAGAAGTATAATCAATTTACTTGAGGTTTTCTTATGAATGCGACTTAGCATGATCATCAGTGTTTAGAAGATAACAATTCAGTTGTTAAAAGAATGGAAAGATACTCTTATCTTATATACACAAAAGACGTTGAAAATACGAAAAACTTATGTATTATGATCATACTGACAGAAATTTCATCGAATTTACTTAAAAAAAAAGCATTCTGAATGGTATATATGATGTTCTATGCTTACGAAGCGTTCAAAATTTTAATAAACACAATTCATATAAAATAGATCAAATTTACTATAGGATTTTATTCAAACGTATTCCTACAATATTCGCTTTTGCAAATTATTTAACTGTAACAGAATAAGATCTTAAACTATTTGACCTCTAAAATGTTTCTATAGTAGTTTCGCGTTCGACTATTTATTATTAATAATTCTATATGTTTTTGTGACAAAGTAAACATCTATACTGCATCTATTAGCAGGAAGAGTAACTTACATTGTTGTTTTTTAGCCCGTCTGCGATATGTTGTGCTCCTTTGTCCCCAATTTGATTCTGATACAAATATAGTTCTCTTAGTGTCTATAATAAAAAAAGTGACGATGATTATTGATGTCGCAAGTCAATGCGTAATCTATCACTATGTATGCTATCACACCACTTCTTCGATCTTGGAAAGTGAGAAGAAATTTTAGGTGTATTACAAAGATAATTTGAGTCCATAAAATTGTCAGATGAGGTTCTCTTTTGCATCAATTAGTCATGTTGTTGATGGTCTCGAAAGAAATACTTTCCTGATAGCATAAACTAAACTTGCAAATTTTATTTCTATTTCACTGTGAAATTTGGTTGGATACGCTAACTTTATGCCCTAGAAGTTTTTTTGCGACTAATGCGATTGAATAGGAAAAGAAGCTATTGACTTCAAAAACCAACGTGACTAAATCTTGATAAAATAGTAACCAAAAATCTTAGTCTCGTATCCAAATCTTCATACTGTTTTTCGGTTAAAGCCTAACGAAACTCTAAAAGAACAATAGAGACGTAACTTCTTAACTTTTTCAATCTTGAAATAAGTCACACAGTTGTCAAAGTGCAATTAGAAATTATTGTTATGAACTTGACTAGAACCATATGCACTAGCTGAACAAGACGAATGTTACATAAAATTTACTTGTAGTTGCCTTGTTCATGACATATTGCATGAGTACTAACGTCGAAAATCTAACACCTCAGGTTTGCTTAAGAATAAATACGAAAGACTTTTGTGTTACAATTATACTAAGAAAAGTACAAATATATTTCTCTAAAAGGTAGCATTCAAAATAGAATAGCTAATGTCCGATGTTTATAGCGCACTCAAGATTTGAATAAATGATTTAATTAGAGCTTGACATATCTGTCTGAATGGATCGTATTTGATTGGTTGAATTCAAATGCATTTAAAATATTGCCCTCAATGAACACGACAGTTTTAAACCTTTAAGTTATGAAAAACTATAACACAAGTAGAAATCCTGCAAATGTATTGAGGCGAAAATTTTCTTGTATGAATGGAATGCGTTTGCTGATAGTTTTACACTACAAATAAGGAAGATACTAATCAAGAAAAATGAGCTTGAAATGCTTGAAATCATCTTTTCAGCCAATCAATGAATTACAAAGTTATTTTCAAACATTTCGAGTTTACTTTTCTTGATCGATAATATTTCATTTTTTTGATTTCCAATTAAATTTTTCTTAATTATTTTCAACTGATATTCACACATTTAAAAGTATTTTGCGTCACAAGACAAATCAGTACATTTCGTATCGTATGTAATCCTTTACTAATCTATACAGCACGTTGCTCATATTCAAAAGAAGTTCGGTCCGAAATTACTATTCGACCTTGCTCGAACTTAGAAACATGATTTCAAATTCTCAATTAAACTTGAAAGAACTTTGATAGACATAATAATTTTACATTTTATAGTTCTATGTAAACAAGTAGCATACTATTGCCAATTTATCAATGCTGACAAAGCGAAGTTTTCGACAACTTAGTCTCAAAAATCTCAGTAGAGTAGTCTCTGATTCAAGCGTTGATTATCAACACTTTTATGTAAGTTTATGCAAGAAAATAAACATCTATCTTAGATATATCAGCTGGGCAAGTAGCTTACTTTATTGTCTTTTAGAGCATTGGCTAGATGCTGTGCCCCATTGTCCGTGATTTGGTTTTCATATAAATATAGATGAGTTAGTACCTATATGAAAAAGTTAGAACGATTATGGGAATTATATTTCAACGCTGTTCACAGTCTTTAACTATGTGATAAACTACAGTTAGTTGTCTGTAGAAGATCGCTCAGTTTACACTGAAAGGTGAGTAGCAACTTTAAGTATTATATTGGAGAAAGACTTGATTCCATACTATCATATTATATATTTTTTTCACTAATTAGAATAGAGTTTCTCTGATTGTAGATGGCCTTAGAAAAAAATTTTCTGATAAATCAAATCGTAAAATTGAAGCTATTACTAAAATTTCACTCGTCATCTCACACCAAACTTTACTCTCTGCTTTAACTAATTTTCACCTGAAATCTGATAAAATATTACATAAAAGAAAAAAAATACGACTTATTAACCTTTTTGGCGCTTAAAGAAGATAGATTTCACCCGCAAGGTACTTGAAGTTTTCTTATCGACACAAATTGCATGATCATTAGCCTTTGAATGCCGATACTTTAGTTATAAATAGAATGGCAAGAAACTCTTTTAATTAAAAATACTTTTCAATATTATATTTAACAGAAATAGGGTAAAAGAACTTAAAAGACTCCACCCACAACATCCATTAGATTGTTGATGCACAAAAGAAGATTTAAAGATGCGAAAAAATTGTTACGATTATGCTAATAGAAATGCAAATGTATTTCTTTACAGAGAAGTGTTGTGAATAATGCAGATGATGCCCTACGCTTATGGAGCATTCAAAATCTTAATAAACGTATTCCGTACAAAATAGTACTCTATCTAGATATTTCACGTTATTTTCATTTGTTTCGAATCTATAGTCAAAAAGTATTATCTTTGTTCAAATTTATCATACGATTTTATTGAAGCTTCAAAATAGTTGGTAACGAACTTCAATTCTGTATCTTTTTGATACTGTTTAAACAAGTGGGATACTCTTGCAAACTACTTAACTACGACAAAATAAGGTCTTAAACAGCGTCACCTCAAAATTTTTTCTCCCGTAGTTAAGCATTGGGATATTCGTCGTTAACAATTTTATGTGTATTTTTATGACAAAGTAAACATCAGTATTAATCTGATAATCTGAAAGAGTAACTTACATTGTTCATTTTAAGCGCATTAGCTAGATGTTGCACCCCATTGTCCGTGATTTTATTCTGGTTAAGACCCAGGCCGATGAGTACCTATGTGTAAAAGAGGAGATTTCCATGAGGCTAACAAATAGTCTCATTGAGATTCATATCGATGATTGATCATCAATGGAAATGGCAAACAATAAGAGAACCGACATTTGAAGCTGTATAAGGAGACTTTTTCATATTCTCTACCTGTCCGAAAACTTTCCTAATGACATGCTTATTGATTGTACACTGAATAAATTCTATTTCAACGATCGAGATAAATTATGTCGGTGAAATTTCGCAGTCAATTTTTTTTCTTCAGATTTCAAAGTCGTCCTGAACCCTTATGAGAAAGCGATCGTAAAATAGACTTTATCAATATCCCTCGTTTGAGTGGAAATAACAATTTTTTTAGAGAAAAACAGAAATCCAAGCATACTGAAACCGTGTCGCGATTAGCATGACAAAATGACGAAAAATTAAGTGTTATCACATGAAATTGAAAATAACTTGAGAAATACAACGAAATCGTTCATAGAACAGTTCTATCATTTTTATATATTTAAAGAAGTCTTTTGTTGAGAAGTATTTTAATTTCAGTAACGAAACTAGAAAAACACAAGAGCTCAGTTGTTTGTAACGATTTCTAGATGAAGTATATAGAAGTTCGTGTCATTTGTCTTTAATATATATATATAGATATTCCGACAAAAAATTGAAGAGAAAAATTTCAATAATTTTGTTTCAGAAAGAAGAACATTTGAAATAAAAGAAACAAATGCTCAAGGAGAAAAGTCTTTCTGGGAACATCTGATTAACAATCTTACTAATTGTATGAATCAAGCTTAGTTTAAAATTCAAAAATTTCTTTCTAGTCGATTGAATTGAAAGGCATTTTTTGATAATAATTTCCTATAATCAGAACGGAACTTCACTGATGCTTTAACTTACGGATCATACAGTGATAATGCATGTAATAACATACTGAAAAATGACAAAAATTTGATGAGACTCAAATATGAAAAATTCAAATGTTGTTACAGTTCTGAAATTTTGGGAATTAAGTCAGACTTCGAATGTGCACTGATAATGTTCCACTTTATTGAAATAAATGAGATAAATACAAAAAACTTAATGTTGAACGTTTTTACAGATGTCGAGATTTCCTCATAAGAGTTAAGTATAAGTGCTTCGGCATATAAGATAGCGTTGATATAATACGCATAGTCGATATCCTTAGGACTGAAACGAATAGGCAGTTTTGGAAGAGAGAATTTCAGATGAGTGTTAGACAACTCCGATACTCACGAAAAGTAACATCAAGTCAAGTGCTATTGAATGAAATTGAAATATTCATTAGAAACATAGACGTTCCTAATAAAGTTGACATTTTATCAATACATATCTTATGGAGCAAAGGTGAAAACTGCTAATCACATTAAAAACCTGTTAGCGCAATTTCTGCAGGATTAAAAGGTGAAACATGATGTAGCTGCTTTTGTTATTAGCAAAGAGATTGCCAAAAACTGCATAAAATACAGTTTGTTGAGTTGAAATTGTAGGTCAGATGTTACGAATAGTTTTAAAATTTTTTATTTAAAACGTATCGGTTCAATCGATCAGTAATTGCCCAAGAAAGGTTTTCTCAGCATCATTCAATATAAGAAGATTTTGTTTTAGTATAGCAACGTTTGCTAGAGAATGAAGCGTTCGATAATTCAATAAGATATCTCAAACGAATAGTAGAGGGATTATTAAGAAATATATTAAAACTATGAAACAATAATATAAACAGTAGACAAGTAAGCTAAATATTACAACAAACCGTTGAAGAAAGCTGTCTATCAGAAAAATAATTCTAAGCAGAGATGTTCAGAAACAGTATGCATGAACAATGATCTCAAATACATTGAAATACCTAAACTTCAATCTATGAGAAGGGTCAGTTAATATTATCGCCAAAATTCTTCCATTTTACGAAATATTCACAACTGATATCAGGAAAAAAGTCTTCATTTCATAATTTCGAGCTGAAAACTTTATTTTAAAATTTTAGGAACTGAAATTCAAATTACTACAAGTTTTCTATGAGACGATATGGGTTAGCTCAGTTCGAATGAACATCATATTCTAACTGCAGATTACATAGTGGTAACATTTGATAAGAATCAATATTCGAAATTATCACATGATCTCAAAATATTCTCAACTGTACTTGAAAAATAGTTCATGATGAAGTCAAACTTTGCGTTCTTTAGTTCCTATTTAAATAACTCAGAAACTCTTGCAAATTTCTGAACACCAACAAGTTGAGATCCTATCAACTTAGACTGACGAATGTGCTTATGGTAGTAACTGATTCAAGTATTAATTATGAATTTTTGTAACAAAGTCAGCACCTACATAGGACATACTAAAAGTAATGGGATTCATATTATACTAAAGACTGCAAAATTTGAGAACAAAAATTCTATCGCTATGTACTTATAGGACTAAGAGTGCTCTACATATTTGTAATATTTTTAATATGAGTCAAGCGATAATTTTATATGAAATATTTCAATGGAAGCTATACATTCTAATTTTTAGACGAATAAAAAAAATGTTCGATTCTAAACTAAAGTTTCAATTGAAAATGATTCATGATGAATTATATTCTGGTTTTGACGATCAAACTCCACCCTACAATATCATCACAAAATGCTTCCGAAAGATTGAGAAAAGATCGAAGAAGTTCTATGTCCTATTAATCGTTATGATTGTCTTACAACTGATGAAAAACAATTGGGAACTGGCATAGATCGTGAGACTATTCGGTGAATTCTTTTCGATCACGTGAAACTTAAAGAACTTATCTTTCATTAGATAACTAATCCACGGACTAATGATCAATGAATACAACAAGTTCGAATATGTAAAGAAAATTTGGTGCCGCTCAAATAAGAATATAATGACCTATTGACAGATATTGAGTCATGTGTTTCTCATAATTAAATTTGTCAAACGTTGTCTAAACTGATACTGAAGAATCTCAGCTCACTGTAGTTCATGGAGTTATTTTGCTCCAAAAATTTTGTTTTCTGTGTTTTTCGAGATTACTGGTCCTGCTTTTACTCGTCATGTAGAATAAATACAATCTGTCGATCACAAATTTTAGGTTCATAATTTTTTTGTAAGCTGTTTTACGACAATTCAGAAGGCAAATATTTATTTGTACCTTTTGTTTTAAACTTCAACTCGGCAAAGCCAAAGTTCATGTTCATAAAATAATTTTTACATATCCTCATTTCGAAGATATTGCAGTTATGCTACAATTATCTGATTCTTTCGAACTGGTACTGATCGATGATGAATCACTCAACTTGATCTAACGAAGTCTAATGGACGAAAACAGCTATAAGTAATTGCAAATGTGTAACTGAGACAGTGACCTCATCATATTGAAAGTTATTACTAAAAGAAACATGTGATAAAAGAGTTCGAACGAACAAAACTTTGCACAAATAAATACGGTCTCTATCTTGAACTCTTGACATAGTATAACCTTGATTCACTGACTTCAGCATTTTTTTCTTCGAAATCTCATTACTTTAAGTATGTCGTAAGTATAATAGATACATCAACGGGAAAAGTAGCTTACTTTGTTGTTTTTTAGTGCATCCGCAAGGCTTTGTGCTCCATTATCAGTAATTTGATTCCGACCAAGATACATTTCTTTAAGTACCTGTGTGAAAAAGTGAACATGTAAATGAAAGTCAGAAGCTAATTAAAATCATATCTCATTACTCTCCTCATCTTATTGGTCGTAAATTAGAATGCCTATCAATAAAAAATATGCGAGGAATGACAACAATAAACACTCAAATGAAGACTGAAAGAAAATTGTGTAGATCAACTACTATCCTTAAATTCATCAGTAACATGTTCTTTGTTAGTCACGATAAAACAGAAATACTTTAAGATATGAGACAATGTTAATATAATTGACATTGCCGATCTATTGAAGATAGGAGTGCTATGAAAATTCGTTCGGGAAGGTTCTAATTCGAGATTGAAACGATATCGCAAACAAGATGTTAAACACTATTGAATAAAATGAGCTATTACCAAAAGCAAAAAACATACTCCAGAAACTGTAATTTCTCTTGCATATATACATTATAGAAGAAAATGGAAAAAATGATTCTGACACAGATAGTGTAACATGACAATATTAAAAGTGTTTACATTTAATTCCGAAATAGAGTTGAACATGCATTTCGAGTTTTTCAAATGAAAATATTTATACAAGAGCCATGATTTACTACGTGTGAGCGATTTCTAATATTTGAATGTATTTCAGAACTCTTTTATGAGAAGTATTTTGACTTTAGATTAGAAAATTATAATTGCAAGTGTTCGATTGTTCTTCGCGATTTTTCCACAAAGTGCACAGAAGTTTGTGAGGTTTATATTTAACAATAATTGCAGAAAATTAAGTCTGAGAAAGAGGAGCAATAAATGCTAGTACATATATAGTTGGTCTCCACAAGAACATCTTACTAATACTTTTGCTTATGGTATGTACTCGTGTTTTAGTTTCGAACGACAGCGTTTTATTGTATTTCAATAGATTATAAGACATAAATCTGTGGATTTCTTAAAGGGGAATCGGAACTTTGCTCACGCGTACTCTTTACCTCATTGATGATAAGTGTTTGTACAAACATGCAAAAACAAGACAATCGTAACAAAACTTAAGCGGTAACTGGAAGAAACTTTTCGTGATCTTAGTGGTCTTATATTTCTTGAACGTCATCCTCTTTGCTTTTTCATCGAAAAGTTTAATTTCAATGAAGGAAATTAATTTCATATACTTTGAGATATGAGACACTGCTGACATAATAGTCGTTGTCAAGATTATCACGAATAGATCGATTTTCATGGAAAATGATACGATCTTAAGTGTTATTGAGAAGAAAACAAAATATTGTTAAATAAACAAAAGTTGCTAATTAAGCTGTGTTTTTGTTCTATGTATATTTGAGAAAAAAATAATAAAGGATTACTGGAAAATAAAGACCTATTGGAGAGCGTTTCGGTGTGAATGGGTGGATATTAGCGTGGTTGTTTGTGATTGAGGACAGGTGAACAGAAGACTGAGACTCATCTCTTTTTTTTAGCAGTGAAAATATTTTATTTTACAGGATATTCAGATAACAAACTATAGAAATCTGTTTTTTTTTAATTTGGAACCGATAATCATGACACTAGTAAAAGTCATTCATATGAAAATGGGCGAGAACTCTATCCAATGCAAAATCTGGACTTTTTGACAGACAGCAAAATGAACTGAGAAAAAACCTTAAGGTTTTTATTGTGAACTGAATTTCCCGATGCTGCAACTGAAATTTCATGAAATAGAATTGGTGAATGATTTCCACTATTATCAATTTTTCTACTCATGACGTAATGACACATGAAACATCAAATATCATCATTTCTTTTATTTTCGAGTTGAGAATTCGTTTTCTTTATGACATACCTGAAATTCATCAGTATTGTTCGTATACTATTCTAAACTATCTCGATATTGTACATTGTTTACATTTCATGGAAATCTTCAATCGAAAAGTGTCAAGTGTTTTTACGATTACCAAAAGATTTTATTCAAACTTTAGAAACTGATCCCAACTTAACTTGAAAGTAGTTGGTTAGGAACTCCAACTTTGCATGTTGCAGATCTTATTTGAATATGTATTACGTTTTTAGCAATCATTCAACGTTCATAAAATACGATGTTAACAAACTAGCTCAAGAATATTGCGACAGTAAACTTGTATTCGACTATTGACTATCAATAATTTCATATGTTTTGTGAGAAAGTGGTCGTCTACAATAGGCAGATGTCGTGGAAATAGAGCTTACTTTGTTTGTTTTCAATACTTCCGCGAACAGTTGTGCCCCATTATCAGTGATATTGCTGCCAGCGCTTAGTGCAGTGAGTGTCTGCATGAGAAAAGGAATATGAATAGATATTACAAATTACTTGAAACAATGTCATCATTCTCTTTATTTGTTGGTTATTAAATCTAAATGTTTAGCCACTGAAGAAACAGGCATAAGAAAGAAGACAATAAGAAAGTCATTGAGTGAGACATAGTATCGGGAATTTCATATAATTGATTCTATTTAAACTTTTCAACTGACATCTCTTAGCTCTTAATGGATTGCTCTATATGGATGATGCTCACAGTATTGTCACAATAACTCCATCAGTTTTCATTCTGCCGAGCTAATGTTTTTTCAATGAATTTCACCTTGAATTCGAGACGAGATACATAGCAAATACCATTCTTTAGAAATTTGAGCAGAACAATTCAACTGAAAAACTAAACATCTCAGAAAGGTCCAAGTCGTTGAGTCCTTTTCAAAATAGACTACTTTAACGTTTTGTGCAAAACAGACTTGACGAATTTTCTTGAGTATTTATGTCATTTTCGTAGATTCGAACAAAACGATGAAAAAAAGCGAAAACGCAAATTAATAGGTATATAGTGACATACGTATATTCTGATCATCCCTAAATAGGGCTTTCTACTCATATAATTTTCATCCGATCCATGACTCTTCGAAGAACATGAAGATTACCTCAAAACTCATAAGTTCTGACATGAATGCGCTACTAAAAAGAGCTCTTAGTTTACTTTACGTCAAAGCCACTAAGAATTTTTCCTAACTTCTCAGAATTCTTGGTTCATTTTTCACGGGTTACCAGATGATCAACTGATTTTCAGTTATTTACTGCTGTTAACAAAATAAAAAGAAAAACGTACTGATCCAGTCACCATGTCGACATATGATATTTTTCTTGACCTTGTGTTTAATAATACTCAGTTTCTAATTATTACACGACATACAGTATCATCATTAAATTAATAATGATTCAGTGAAGCTCTATTTTACATCATTCCTAGAAGTTTCTCATTTCCCATATAATCAGTCACTTTTAAGATATTAAAAATATGTTGTTAATAATAAAACTAACATAAATGCTTAAATAATAACGCATTATATTAGAATATTTAGATTGAAGAACTTGAAGTGCTTTTAAAAGAGGAAAAAAAACCATTTGTTACAGAGTTGAAAGAATTAACTAAAGATTTTAAATATTGAAATTCGCAATAAAATATGTGTGTATTTCGTCAGTATTCTAACTGTATCATGCAGATAACATGATTTTTTTGAAAACGAATTTCTGTAGTAGATAGACTCGACTTTTCAATATCCAAAAGATGTTATTAACATGGGCTTAGTTAGATCTTATTTTCCTGAGAGCTTCTTCACGACTGTTTGAGACAGCTAAATTCATGAAAATCTGAAAAGCATGATTATTGTTTTCCGTCGTAAGAATTAGTATTGAAAATTTTCAAGTTATCGTTAATCGATCAAGCTTTTTACGGATGACAAAATATTTGTGATACTTTTTTTGCTGATCTAGCGAAGTTTAACTGACGAAAACAGTTCGCTATTATTCAAATACTAAAAACGAGATAATATTTTCATCAAATAAAGATTACTTTAAAAAAGTGAGATAGCAGGGTTAAAATAAGAATAATTAAGTGTCAATAAACAGTAATTATTTCGAACTCTTACTAAAAGAGAACCTTGATTCACTTGTTTCTGTGTTTTTTTTTCTTCGAAATCTGATTCTTTTAGGTATGTTCTAAGTATAATAAATACAACAGCTGGAAAATTAGCTTACTTTATTGGTTATTAGTACATCCGCAAGATTTTGTGCCCCATGATCAGTGATTTGATTCGAAATAAGATATAGTGTGGTAAGGACCTGTATAAAAAGTGATCATGTAAATGATAGTCAGAAACAGAAATTGATTAAAATCATATCTCATTGCTCTCCTTATCTGTTTGATTAGAAATCAGATTGATTACAAATAGATAAATATATGGGAAAGAGCATGAAAATATCAAAGACTCAAGTGAAAACTAAAAGGGAGTTTTATAGATCAATTACTGCCCTTAAATTCATTACATGATATGTTTCTTGCTGGCAGATAGGAAAACTTAACATTTTCAATCGAAGATCAAATGAAATCAAAGAAATTTTTTTTAATCTTTTATAGATGCCTATGTTACTCTGAACAGTAAAGCAGCAATACTATGACATATGAGAAAATGTTGATATAATTTTGATATTGTTGACGTATCTAAGATTAAAGTGCAGTGGCAATTCATTATCAAGGGCTTCAATAGTATATTGAAATAGCGTCGCGTTTAGTATGTTAAGTGCTATTGAATAAAATGAAATAGTACTAAAAACAATGAACTTGCGTAACAACCTATGTTTTGCTTAAACACAATGGAATTTATGATAGGTGGTAACGGATAACACGTATTTATTCTTTGGATTATATACTTTTGACAAGGAAAGGTTTTATGAGTTGGCCGGTCTCTCATTTTTTTACGGCTATGTTCCAGCAATCAACACTATTGATTTCAGTGAAGCCCATAAACCCTTGCTTTCATGGGGACCATTTTACTGTCACTATTCGATGGGAAAAGTCTCTGATGTACTTTGTAGATCGTAACTCAGATAAGTTCAATGAATTAATCTCAAACTTCTAGAGAACCTTCGCCTATAGTTGAACATGATTGCTGTCAAGCCTCAGAAAAAGAGTCTTCTTCTAAAAGAAAACAACATGGTAATAATCATTGTATTGACGCCGAGAGCTCATCAGCACGTACAAACAGCAATCTTGTAGCATCTTACATAACCTTGCGAGTGAAGAAAGACCATATATTTGGATTCAGTTATGTATTAAAATGTCAGGAATTAGTCATGTATTTGATAAAAGGCAATGCATCATTTAATAGACAACTTCTTCTGATTAAAAAGTTTATAGTAACAAATAGACATTTTCACAAATTTTTAGACCTTCTGAATTTATGGAAGCTGAGATTCAATTGGAGGGAAGAGAGTTTTTGTTCGCGACTGTAAACAGATCAATGTAACAACGTCAAAAGAGTTAAACTTGGATCTGGAGTAGAGTGATGAATGAAGTCTCGTTGATAATCAAAATTGAATGGAACTTTAAGTCAAAGCATTGAAATTATTTTTCGACTTTTTCAAATCAAAATATTCAGACAAGGGCAATCATTTACTGTAAATGAACGATTTCACACATTTAAATGTATTTCAGAATATTTTTTATGAGAAATATGTTGATTTCGGATTATAAAGTTATAATCTCAAGTATTCGATTGTTCTTAACGGTTTTTTTGCGAAGTGCATAGAAGTCCGTAAGATGTGTATTTAAAATTTGCAACAAAAGTTGCAGACAATGAAAAGAAAAGTTTCCGATATATTGTTTTGAAAAGAAAAGCCTGTGAAAGAAGAAAAATACCTGCTACTATAGAGAGATAGGCCTCTACAAGAGTATTTCATTAATATTTTTGCTCATGACATGAACTCGCTTTTTCTTGTTTTGAGCGGTAAAATAGTAAAAAATTCAAGTGGTAGCTGAAAGACTCTTTTCTTGATCTTAACATTCTAAAAAATTTTGAATAGCACAATCTTTGACTATTCATCAAAAAGTTCAATATTAATGAAGGAAGTTAATTCAATAAAGAACATTGGGGTGTTATTCGTTTACACGTGTTTAGTTAATCAAGTAATGTAAAAGAGAATTTTAGCATATGAGATGATGTTGATCTAATAAGCGTTGTCGATACCTTCACAAATGCAGTTAAGCGACGATTCTTTATGAAGGATTTTCAACGAATA
Source organism: Rotaria sp. Silwood1 (assembly GCA_905250075.1). Lineage (NCBI taxonomy): Eukaryota > Metazoa > Rotifera > Eurotatoria > Philodinida > Philodinidae > Rotaria > Rotaria sp. Silwood1. Next base: position 65,449 of record CAJNOP010000609.1, on the reverse strand, counting down.
ATTAAGGATATCGACTTTGATGAAAAACGGCACTAGTTTAAGTGCTATTGAAACAAAAATATTGCTAAATAAACAAAATTTCCTAATGAGTTATGTTTTTATTTGATGTATATGTAAGAAGAAAAAAAGAAATACGCTGAAAGGTAGATTAAGTGAAAAACACTACGTGCGTTTGATTTCATTCAGAAAAGAAATACTACATTAAAGGGTGTGAATGTAAGTCTAGCGAACATCGAACGACACCCATCTCAACATCCTACATTCGCATCCAACCAAACATGAAAGTAGTCGGTGAAGATCTTAAACTTTGCAAGTTTCAGGTCTTATTTGAATATTTAGTACAATGTTAGCAGTTATTCAACGTTCATAAAATAAGATCTTAAAAATTTATCCTCAAGAATCTTTCTACAGTAGTCTATGATTTGACTATTGATTATGAATAAGCTCATACGTTTGACTTGAGAAGTCAGCTGGGAAAATCACTTACATTATTTTTTTGAAGTGCTTCCGCTAGTTGTCGTGCTCCACCGTCTCCGATTTGATTAGTGTGAAGGCTCAATACGGTAAGAGTCTATGTAAAATAGGAAACATTAATACTCTGAGAATCACCAACTAACTCAAATCATCTCTTATCCCCTTATGTGATTGGCGTTAAATCTAAATGTTTGGATAGTAGAGGAACTCGTGCAAAAAAAAGATAAGGAAAAAAGTTCGCAGAATATTTGTAATTGATATATCTCTGCAGCTGCTCAAGTAATTGCAACAAGTAAATAGTCATTTAAAAGAGTATTTCATGCTCTTTCTAAATATTCGTCCAAACTTTTTCTTGACTTATAGTTTGTTCAGTAAGAGCAAATCTTTGAAAGAATCAGAAACGACGTCAACATAGGATTTTTCATGCATCCCATTTTTGTATTTTGATTAAAATTGCTTTGATACAGACTATGGGAGAATCTTTTTTACACCGCAGTTTATACAGTGAAGTGTGCTCCATGAGATGCACAATTTGCTACTCTTTTTTGCATACTGCTACAAAGGATTTAAATTTACTGCATTTTCAATACCGAAATTCGAATTTTGGAGAAAAATCTTGTTTGTTGGGTGCAAGCATTTTTTTGATTTATTCAAGTATTTACTCAAAGTTGACCGATCTTAAGTCAGAAAAAAATTCTGAAAATATATTCAAAAAGAGCATCGAGTTCTGACTCTATCTGACTAATTTTCATTCTCCTCAATAGTATTGAGTTGTCCGAAAAATCAGGAAACATGTGCTAAGATCTGTTAACTAAGCGTTTTTTACAAACGTCGTTTTTGGCTCTTTCAAAGGTTTGCTTCTAATGAATCAACCATAAGTAAGAATAAAACTTTGAACATATATTTAGAAAGAGCATAAAATGCTCATTCTAGCTGACTACTGTTGATTTCCTCCAGTAAGCTATATGTGGCTGACAATTGAACAAACATATTGTGCAAAGGCTTTTCAACAAGGAAAGAAAATGTCTCTGAAAAAATTAATGATATTCTTTACACAATAAATGTACTTTCGAATGCTTTTTAAAATGTCTATTTATTTGTCGAAAGTGCATGAGTGACTGCAGAGATATATCGATTATAAAAGTTTTTCGAACTTTTTTGCCATACCTTATTTCCCAAACTGCATCAATAGAAACAGGAAAAAGTTTCAGAAAATGTATGGAAATAAATTCAATTTCAAGACATCATTATCGTCGGTCACAAAGTAGCCGATTTACTTTTTACTTAGATAATGAAAAAATTTCTTTTTTTTCGATACTTCTACTCATTTATTTGCTCCTTTGTTGAACTACTTTGGAATGCGTCAAAATTTTACAAATTGAGTAGAGAATGGAAGGCAAAAACAACTATAATGCCAACTCTTTTAGTTTAACTCTCTATAGATGAAAATAAATTGCATAATGTTATTGTTAATCCTATTATTTTGAACCAATAACAAGATTTCAACAAAATTCTGAAAGCTTAAATCAGTCAATTGGAAACAACTACGCAAATATTTGTAAAATCTCGCTCATCAATAAAAGGCTTCAATAAATCTTCTCAATTGATTTCAGAATGAGATTTCAGCTAAAATATTCCAAGTAATAACTTTTCACTCTTTTTTTCAATGAAAATATAGAAGTGCAATCAATGATAAATTGATAGAAACATAATTTTCAAGTTTCTGCGAATTTTAATAGATTTATTTTCTAAATAGTGCAATTTCTGTATAAAAATACTTTGTGAGGATCAAAGAGTTCCAAGATCTACGACAATAATTCAAACGGAGCATGAAGAGGTTACTATTGCTACAATGTGTATTCGAAATGTTCAAAAACTAGATATTAAATCCTAAAGGAAATCATTTCAAAGAAAAGATCGTCATAGAAAATTGGTAAACAGCACACATTTTTTAGGAGAACATTTTTGAAACATTGCTATGACTATAAGAACCTGTAAAATACAAGAAATAAACTGACAACATCGATTAATCATGCTAAGAAAATTCGACTGATATCTTTCCTCATGTTAGAATTCTTCTTTTTAGTTTGAAATGAAAATTTCAGTCACGATTCATTTGATAACAAGAAATCGATAGTTTCATTTTTTTAAAACTCAATAGTAAGAAAACTCTTAATGATCATAAAATATGCAAATGTGGACTAGTTGATAGCTGAATATCGGTCGTCACGATGTTCACCAAAGAAACAATAGAAAAGGAATTTTGCAAAGGTATTGTAAGCGCAGAAACTGAAAAGTGTCCGACTGTTTTCTTTTGAATCAAATCAAAGATCTAGATTTTTCATTGCAAGTTATGATCACATTCACTACTAATATTTCATGGTACGAAACTGATTGATTACTATTTCCACTTAAAACTATTTATTTTCTTATATCTTGACACTGGAACTTAGGAAAAAATTGTCCCTTTTTTCCAATTTTCGAGCTGTAAGTCATAAGGTGATCATAATTCTGTCTTATAAGACCAAATGATATATTTCTCTAATCAATATTCGTACTCTTTTGATATTTTGATCACAGAATTCAAAAGAAATCGACATTGTTTAAATTTCGTGCTAAAAACTACTTTTTAATTTATCGCTGCAATTCATCATAGTGAAAATCTTTTGTTACAGAGAATCAGACAGCACAACTGGTTAATATTCTATAACATCCTGTTTATACTTGATAGAAATCTATGTCTGGAAACTGTCAAATTTGGATAAATTTAGTATAGGAACTCATTCGATCTTTGGGAAATGATTCTCGACTACTCGCAAATGAACTAGAAAGTGGTTGACAAATAACTTTAATTTAGCTCCTTTTTATCTAAAATTTTAATAATTATTCCACACTTTCTGATTATTCAACTGTATGATAAAGAGATCTAGACAACTTGATGTGAAGAGTCTTCTCGTAGTAGTCTCAAGTTTGATTGTTAAGTAGGGTGACAAAGTAAAGAGCTACATATAACACTCTAAGCGCTTTTCGTATGGTTTTCCAGAAAGCAAAAATTTGAGTGGATTGATTCCACTAAAATGCTTATGTATATTGAAGATTGTGCAAAACTTGAGAGTTTAGACTTTTGTTTGTCATTGTATTCTTGCATTTTTTCGAGACTATTAGGGCACTATTTTTGATATTACTCAAAAGAATAATTTCGATTTTTGATTGTATATAAATGAAGAATTGATGTAACTCTTAAAAAATCTCTATATGTTTGCTGAAAGTTTGGTGGAACCGAACATTGTTTGAATCGGATAGTTTTCAAGTGGTTTCATAAATTTCGACTGAGCGATATCATGTTACTTGTCCAGATCTTCCTTGACCAATACTTGAATATAATTCCCATTGAACGTACGAATAAATAGAAGACATTGAGCATTATTTTAACAGTGACTAGGTAAATTAGTTTTTCCTGTGTTTTATATTTGATTTTTTCATCATTTATTGTAGGAATTTTGAAGAAACGATTTTATTTTATTACTAGATCGTGTTACTGGTGATAGATCATAGTTTTATCATGATGATTCAAATCTAATAGATTAGTTCGAGATTGGGTCGATACAAACTAAGCCATGAATAATCAGGATTTATCAAATCTATACTATTACGATATTGAAAAAAGGAAATCATACTTTCGATAGCTTCCCAGCACAATTTTTCAAATCGTGACAGGAGAGAAATAAAGGGACATTATTCGGGATCTCAGTTTTCACTATGAAAATTTGAAATCACTAAAAAATCTTAGTTTGTGAGGGGATTTTCGGCAGAATATCATGCATGAAATCATATATAAAGATAGTATATTCTAAAGACTTCAACTCATATTATTTTTTCTCCTGGTGAAACTCAAATTTCAACTAAATAAAATTTTATTCAAGGACAACAATATAATGCAACATGTGCTTAAATAAACTAATAACAGCCTCAGAAAAAAGATCTCAACAACTAGCTCATGACCTATTTTAATCAAGCATGCACATGCATTGCTAATTAGAGATGGTACTTAGGAAAGCAAAAATAGAACAAGCTCTTGACTATTTGTTTAAATGATTGGCGAAAAGACTTGTGTAATTATCTATATACATTAGAGAGATCAGCTGAAAAATTAACTTACTTTATTGTCTTTTAATGCTTCTGCAAGATCTTGTGCTCCTTTGTCCCCGATTTGATTCTCAAACAAACTCAGTAGAGTCAGTACCTATAGTAATAAGTGAAGATGATTAATGGAATAGCAAACCAATGCTATCTAACATCTAACGATATGTGACAACGCACAATTTATCACTATCTTTCTTATTTGATCACTTCTATCATGTTGGAAAATAAAAAGAAGTTTTAGGTGTGGATATCGATATTAACTTCATCTACATCCACACCCCGTTGACAATAAAATTCTATATCGGAGCATCAGTTGTTTTTCAAAAACTTCTCCTGATACTAATAAGTGTCCTAAATGTTCCTTGAATCGTCATTCGCGCATGTAGATAAATTTGACATCTGTCCACAACGCGCTGCTCACACTCAATCGGAATCAAAAGGTTAAAATTTGTCAAATACATCCAAAATTATCTGATGATCTTATTGGAAGTTTGAAATATGACTTAAAAAAAACATCCAACTAAACGTGAGAAAAGTTCGTCAGAAACTTGAAATGTCAACAAAATGAAAATCTCGATATGTTATCCTCAAGAATTTTTCTATTTTATGTTTGAATTCGATTGTTAATTATCAGAAATAATATTTAAGTGTTTATGACAGCGTAAAGATCGATACTTAGCAAATTGGTTAGAAAGGTCTCTTACTTGATTGACTTTAAGTGCATCACTCAAATGCTGTGCCCCTTCATCTCCAATTTTATTCTTGTAAAGTCGAAGCTCTTTGAGTGTCTATATTATAGAATTAAAGAAGATTATTGTGAGCAACAATTTTAATTATATCAGAAAGAAGAGGACATAAATCCTTGTAACCTTTATGTAATAGGCTCTTTAGCACTAATGGACTATCAGTTCTATGATTGTAGTTAGACTCGAAAGAAATGTTTATCTGATAAAATAAATTGTGAGATTAGAACAGTTAAATTATAATGTTTTACTCTGAGTAGCTCGGGCAGATCAGCTATATATCTACATGTTATAACTTTCAGCAGATGGATGCGATTAGGTCGGAAAAAAAGTAGTTCATTTGGAAAATGAACCTAATTGCTTCTTGATATTATCTGCAAAAGCAGCAACTTATTAACTTTCTTAGCACTTGCAATAAATCGACCTATTCCCAGTGTCAAATTGAAAATCCATGACACGGGCTTGGCTAGAGACACTTCTACTATATGAATAAGGAAGATATTGCAGATAGATCACTTCAGCATTTCTTATTCGTATGATATTATGCGATGATTAGCACAAGTACATTGCCTGAATCACTAGCATTTATGATGATGAAGATAGTGTGCTATGTTTACGAAGCGCTCGAGATACTATGAAATGATATAATTAATGTTCTAAATGGTTGTATTAATGAATAGAATCTGTGGGATTGAATCCAAATAATACTTCTAACGAGACTTGTAATGTCCTGAATAATGAGACTTCGTGTGTTGAGATTAACTTTAAAGAAGTTTCAAGTTGAAATTGATAATGTCCTATCACAATCTACTTAATGCTCAACTTCAATGGGATCATATCTGACCTAGTAGAACAATCTTGGCAATATACGAATAAGGTCAAAGTGATATCTTGAAAATAAAAGAATGTATCAAACGTTTTCCCTGGCCATTCCCTATTACATCTGCGAAGAGGATTTTTTTTTAGAAAATTTGATGTGAACACTGATATGTAAAAAGTACCCAAAGTTATTCGATGATATAGCGTTACGTATTACATCTCAAATGTTTGTTTAAATGAAACAAAGTGTATTTCGAGATGTGAGACAGCATTAATATAATAGGATTTATTGATATTCCTACGATTGAAATTAAATAACAACTGGTCGTTGAGGATTCCTTATGAATGATACATGATGCGAGATTTCTTGCAAAATGACAAGATACTATACGCTACTAGATAATATCAAAACAAAGATAAATACATAGAAATTGATGAAAGAGTTCTGATTTAATCTAACACATAGTATGAAGACAAAAACTAGAACTGTTAACATGTATAGGGCAACGTGTGAACACTTAAAATGTCAAACTTGGGTAATGAATGCAATGATAGATTAAATTAAATTCAAACTCAAAATAGAATAGACCTTTAACTTTAAGCAATGTTCATTGTCGATGAGATATTTCTAACATTTAGATGTATTTCAGAGGATGTTTTGTTGTAATAAAGTTGTTTTCACTCGATCAAAGTATAAATCCTAAAGCTCTAGAATGATATGCATAGAAAGTACTCGAAACACCAGTGCCAAATATGGAAAAAAAGAGAAATTTCTTGTATAAAATATTCAAGAGAATATATTTTCAAGGAGAAAACTTTCAAAGCACCGTTTTGCTGATAACATGCTGCAAAATAAAACAAACCATTGCTGCTACTATTGTTATGTCACGGGGAGTGCATTTAATTAATATTTAATTTCATAATATTAATGCCTTTATAAGCTTGAAAGAAAAATTCTTTACATATGAGTATTGCCCACCTGATCGTTCATAAAGTACATTAAAGAAACTCAAGGGGGAAACGGCGGACTTGAAGTAGAAAAGTACGCCAAAGTACGTCAAAGTAGACTACTTGAAGTAGCTCAAAGTACCACCCAAGTAGTCCAAAGTAGGAACAAGTAGCTTAAAGTAACTTCAAGTAACTTCAGGTAAATTTGAAGTTGAAAAGTACTTCAAAGTAAGATACTTTAAGTAGCTGAAAGTAACTTGAAGTAGCTCAAAGTAACTTCAAGTCCAAAAGTCCGCCGTTTCCCCCTTGAAGAAACTTCAAAAAATTCTTCGAATCGCTGAAATTTGAAGGTACTCAGATGTTTTAATGAGTCAGAAATCTAAATTTTCTATTTGTAGTGCTAGAATTTCATGATACGAAATGAAACGATAGCTTTCATTGATGAAAACAATTTCCTTTAAGTAATATTGATACCAGAATTCAGAAAATATGATACCATCATTTGTTCTAATAACATCGAACTGAAAACATCATGTTCGAATTTGGATATAAAATTGATTCAACTATGAGAATTGTAAAAAAAAAAGTAGATTGATCTATAACATAGAACAGTAGAAATGATTATTTTTCTCTGAAATATCTTACACAAGAATTCAATGAAAATAGTTCTTTTTATAATTTCGTGTTAAAACTCTTTAATTTTTCAATTCGCGCTGAAATTTAGTATAGTTCAAGAACTTTATGCTAAGAAAGGGTGTAGGATGTAAAACTTCTTTTTTGTTTTACCGAAAGCCACACCCGCAATCACCCGAAATCTATCCGATGAGACCGAACGAGAAATGTTCTCATTAGAAATTTTTCTATTCTTGAGATATTAACGCTAGAAAGCAATAAAATTTGTTGTTTCTTAATAAAGTTGATGAAAACTAATTTTTATTTCAAATTAATATTAATAACAGTACTAAACTTTCATGATTTCTAATTCGATGCCTACTTTATTCTGTAAAAATTTTTCTTGTGATTGGGTGTGTGAATACGAGCATGATTGTGCGAATGGATGTTCTCTTTAACCACACGCACACTGTACGGTCAAAACTGGTCTACTTTGTTCGAAATGATCATACAATCATATACAATATTTGAAATATTATCCGAAAGTATTCGTAATTCACATAGAGAACAGTGGTTTTCGTATTCCAACTCTACTTCTTTGTATTTCTACTTGAACAAGTTTCAAGTTCTTTCCAGTTATGTAACAGTGGCTAAATGAGTCCCAAACAACTTGTCTTCAAAAATCTTCTTAAGTTAAACTCGTATTCAGACGGTTGCTTATCAACAATTTTGCGTCAATTTTTCTGACTAAGTGAACATCTTTACTAGAGAGATAAGATGCAATAGTCGCTTACTTTGTTGATTTTTAACCCATCTGCTATATGTTCGGCTCCTTTGTCTCCTATTTGGTTTTGATTTAAGTTTAGTACGCTTAGTGTCTGTAGTAAAAAGTGAAGATGATTATTACAATTATCATATAATGCTATCTAACGTTTATTGGTATGTGATTACGCATAATCTGTCAGACTATATATGTTATTAGACTGCTTCTGTGATATTACAACAGTGAAAAGAAACTTTATGTTAATTATGAAGAGCGCTCAAACGTATACAACCGTCAGATTAAATGCTCTTTTTCACTACAGAACTGCGGATTCTCAGATGATTGATGGTCTCGAAAGAAATATTTCGCTGATAGAAAAAACTTAGAATTTCTAAATATTAGATACATTTTGTTTACAATACAACTTTATCGAATGCGCTAACTCTAAACAGTTGAAGTTTCTGCAGATTGATGTGACTAGGTAGAAAAAGAAACGATGCGTTTCGAAAATTAGCATGATCAATGCTTGATAAAATTGTATTCCTAAACTTCACTCTCGTTCCTAATTATTCTCAAAGACCAGATTTTAAATCAATGAAAGACATTCGATATAATAACTTTCTATTTTTTCGGAGTAAATCGAACAATACCCGATAGCAACTTCAAATTAAATGGAACATACCAGCCTACAGAGACATCAACTATCGGAATAACGTAGATATTACAAATAGTTCACGTATAATTTTCTAAGAACTAAGGTATTATTATATACTCATTAATATCAGAATCAAAAAAACATCACTCTTAAAGAATTAAGATGAACTTGAATGATAAAATATTACTCAAAAACGATTTAGAACAACATATTGGTGAAAAATTCATAAATTTTAGCCAAAAATTTTGAGATACAGAAGAAATTGAAAATATCAGAGAATTTTATGTTAGGATTAAACAGGCAGAAACGTGAATTTATTTCCTTAATGAGTAGAATCTGCATGGTATAAATGATGTTCTATGTTTATAAAGCAAACAAGATCCAGATGAATGATTCAAATACAGCTCTAAATCCTAATATAAATTCATACTATCTTAGATTTAAACGTATTCAAATTCGATTTATGTATGTATGTACTTTGCTTCTTTTAATTTTGGCTAATCGTATATAATGACCAATATATATTCTAATTAGACTCCTTAACATTTTGAAGTTACGTATAATGGAGTACAGAACCCTACGAAGATTTTTGAATCGAATTGCTGAATAGAAAACGTCATAACAACATGATACTCTGATCAAATTGTATGCTTCACCAATCAGGGCTTTTCATTGATAAAGTTTTTTATTTATAATTTTATAAGGTTCTCTCAAATGCTTATTAGTTTATTGATATTGATCTCTAAAAAGCTTCAATTGGAAAGCGCTAATCTCAGATAACATTCAATGCACTGCTCAACTTTGATGAGATCCAAGTTGAACCACTAGCAAAATCGAGCTAATATAAGAAAAAGGTCAAAGTCTGGTCTTGACAAAAAAAAATAGAAATATCAAATCTGTCGATAGCACAGAAAGAGATGATAGTTACTCATCAAATCGTTACATCAATTTATTTTTCTCATATTATTTCGTCTTAATTTCTTGCTTAATATAAGAACAAATGAAATAAAGGCAACAAAACAAAGACTCGTCGAGGAAGTAAAGCAATCTTCTGCGACTGTCAATTTTCTTAAACTTTGTGGAAGATATATAGTTTGATTAGACATGAAAATCTTGTATACCTCAAAGAGCTCAATGAATAAAACCACATGGTTTTGCATATTTAATTTTCTCGAGATGCCCAGCAAAATACAGTAAACAAAAAATAGTTCCTTACCGAGAGTTTCCGATATAATATTAAGACAAAAGTGTGTGCTCATAGAGTGATGTTTTTTATTAATACATATCTTATGTAACAAAAAATAGAGATTGCTGATGACAAATATATATCACGCTAACAGTATTTAATGAATGTTTTTGCTGGTATTAAGAACTCATTCTAATAAAAGGTTCTGTTGCAATCTATTGGCTTACAGAAAATCGATGTATAATTAACTTTCTTAAAAAAACAACTGATAAAAAGAGAAATGATCAGTAAAGCTATGAAAATGAAGAAATCGTAGAATGTAAACTGAACAGGAGAGTCTTCAGCAGCAAAATAAAATAAATTTGAAGTAACTTTCGTCATAACCGAATGAATCAACGCACGATTTCTTATTTAATGAAAGAGAAAAATCTCGTTTTCTTTGTGAATATTTCTATCTTCTATGTTTATTTCTCTACAATCATTATTTTGTAAGACTTCAAAAACTGACACGTCGAACTAGTTGATTATTTCTTATTAGGGACTGAAGTTCAAAAGTGCATTTGAATTCCATTGTATGGATAGATGTAGAAATTTGCATTTGTCAAAATACTTCTTTTAGGTAGATTTCGACGAAAAAAACGGAGACAATTGTTTCATTCAGCATACACGATTAAAAATTTGATCTTTAAACAATTTATAAACAATCGTTCACTATATTGACAAGGCACGTTGCTCACATTTGATCAGCAGATGAGGTAAAAGTTTGAAATATGAAAATAAACAAATAGTCAGCAACTACAACTTTCCATCCTGCAAACTCTTTAATAACAGTAGCGCATGCGACAGAATTATCCAACATTGACAAAATAAGATCTTCACAAGTTGTCCTACCAGATCTTTCTACTGTACACTCAGATTCGAATGCTGATTATCAACAATTTTATGCGTGAGTTTGTGAGAGACTGAAGATCTGTACTTAGAAAATTGCTTGAAAAAGTGCTTACTTGATTGACTTTTAGCGCATCACCTAAATGTTTTGCCCCATCATCTCCGATTTTATTAGTATAAATATCCAATCGCGTAAGTGTCGATATTATAATGTGCAAGAAGATAATACTGAACAGCAGCTTTAGCAAGGTGAAAATGATGTATTTTAGTACTCTCAGAGAACACCGAGTCCAGTGAGGTACACAGAGTTTAATGGGTTGTAAAGTTCAGTCAGAGCAAATCAATGGGGGAACAACACAATCCAGTACTTTCGTATCCCCTGGACTTCGTGGACTCCGAAAGTATAGTAGAAGTCTAGGGAATAAAAGAGTACCATGTTTCCATTTGTACTCTAGGAGTCCAGTCAGAATGCATGGATTCTCAGAATACAGAAGTACGTCGTTTTCTCCTTGATATACCCTCTATTACTTAAAAATATTTGTTCAAATTATTACTAAACATTTACCGATGACTTTTACTAGATGCTTGATACGCAACATAAATTAAAAATGTAGGAGACTCCTGTATTAAGATTATACTGACCGAAATGCAAATATTTTAGCTTAATAAGTAGAATTCTCAATGGTATAGACAATGTTATATGTTTATGAAGTGTTCAACATCTTAGCAAATATTGTAAATAAAGTTCTAAAAGCTGATGTAAAATGATGGCATCGTGTACTGGGCTTCATCTGACTTTCTTTTTCCACAAATTATGATAAAAATATATATCGATTAGATTAATTGATGTTTTTGAGATCGTATATAACATGATAGTGTACTTTACAGAGAGTTCGAATATGAATTTAATGTGAAGATCCTGTATATAATTAAATATTAGAGTTCAACTAAATACAAGCATATAGAATTTCGGATACCATGCATTTTTTGGTTAATAAATGTCCTTGCTTTTAGAATTTATAAGGTCCTGTATAACGAGATTTCGTGTACTGTCGTTGACTCCTAAGAGGCTCCAATTGGAAATCAATAATGTTAGATCATTATCGACGTAGTGCTCAATATTAATGAGATCCAATTTAAACTAGTTGCATAATTTTGTGAATATGTGAACAACGTCAAAATGGGATCTTGTAAATAACAGAATAGATAGAGAATTTTCCAAGTTTATCCACTATTAGATTCTTCTGGAGCAAAATTTTAGAAAGTTTTCTGTTGAAAAATGAAACATGTATCTAAGAATCGTTCATTGAATAACAGGATCAGTGACTCTGTTTATCCATTGAGTGATCAAAGTAGTTGACAAATGTACAAGTTGATGGGCGTGAAAAAACACGATAGCAATGAGAACGGGAGTGGAACATAAACACGAACTTTGTAGGTATTGCTATATGTAAACGGTTTTGATAACATGTCCTTACATGGTACAGCGAAAAATTTTCTTTGAATGAAGTAACAAGTATTTCGCGATATGTGACAATATTGGTATACTGGGCATTGCCGATATTTTCACGAGTGAAGTGAAAAGACAATTCTTTCGCGAGGATTTTCAGTGAGTGATAGACGATACAATCTTTGATTAAAAATGACAGGATACTTAATTCTACTAGATAAACTCGAGATATTGTTGCGTAGAAAAATGTTTGTTAGCGCAATCCCTTGGGAGCTAAACTGTCGAACTCAGCTATTTCTCATGAGCTACAATATAACACGGCTTCCTAAAGCTTGTGATGCAAATCTGTGTTGCTACAACTTGCCATGAAGGAGAGTGGCTAATGGCTGCTGACATGTATAGGTGAACTAGTGAGTTGTGAAAAGGTCAAACCTTGGTAAGAAATGCAACGATGGATTTAACTCTATGAAGGCTCACGATAGAATAGAATTTTAAATTTGACAGTATGATTCATCGCCGATTAGAGGTTTTCAACATTAAAATGCTTTTTTTTGTAGAGAATATTTTGTTTTAATGAATTCAATCGCATTCGAGAAAATTACAAATGCTAAATTTCGATTACTTGAAAGAATTTTTCATTTAAGAGAGTCTATGATGTTAGTATGATATGCATTGTAACTTATCAGAAGTTCCAAAGCACTATTTTTCTCATAAAAAGCCTGCAAAAATAAAAAAAAAACAACTGTTGCCATCCTCGTTATGTCACACGGAATGCATTTAACTAATATTTTAGCTTATGATACGGATCGCTTTTTTACTTTTACGTGAAAAATTCCATTGCAATCGGTTCAATAACAACGAATAAATATTTACATTTCTTAAAATTTAGCAATAATAGGAGAAAGAATGATCATGACATATACAACGATAAAATACTGTACGTGTGTACATCGATCTCCGAAGCGTTCATCAAGTACATTAAAGAAATTTCGAGATATTCTCGTGATCGTCAAAACTTGAGAGTTTCGATCCAAATGTTTTAACGAGTTAAAAAACCTAGATTTTCAATTTCAAGTTATGATTTCTCGCAGGATTAAAATTCTATAATACGAGACGAAACGATGCGTTTTAGCGGTGAAA
>CAJNOP010000609.1:2337-51528 GCA_905250075.1 Rotaria sp. Silwood1 | reverse complement strand
TTAATATTTCATAACAGCAAAAGTTTTCACCTATGAAAAGTTCCGTCTAGTTTGAAATAATATAACTCTTCTTTTTTTGAACTATATCTCAGAATCAATAAAATAAGTCTTCTATTCATAAATTCAAAAATGAAAAACTTTACGATCTCCAACTGACAAAATGTCTCTGAAACAAGGATTTCCATTGCCGAGTTCCAGCGTCCATTTTAAAACGTACAATATTTACGTCTGTTATACATTTCAGCTAAAACAAAAAATATAAATCTTTCATTCAAAAGTTCAAAGCTAGGATTCTCCAGATTTCTGTTGTTCAACTCTGCTAATATTGAGGATTTTAACCGGTGAAAAGTTTCGTTCGTTTCGACATTGAAGAGTTCGGCTTCTTTTTTTAACTTCAGTACCCAACTACAAAACAACTGAGAATTTCTCGAAAAATCTTAAAAGAATATTTTCTTCAGGGTGCCACTAGTTTCTGCTGTCAATATCTCCAAAGCGCGAGAGTTTCCAAGCAATGATAACTTCTGTCCATTTCCACATGGAGGGATTATGAGTCATTTTTGGAATTCAGCGGCGAATCAAAGAAATTCAGGTTTTCATTTAAAAGTATCCTTTAAGAAGATTTCATAAATTTTATTCTCTCTTTATCTCGCATCTGGAACTATGTGGAATAATTGTGAATTTACGACCTTTTACATTTCAATGAAATCGAGCTCTGGTAGATTTTTGAACTGTGATTCAATAAACCATATAGTTCCATTCTTAAAATAACGAGCGAAAGTTTTTTCTTATTTCTTATCTGAATACTTGGCAAAAGGAATCATTTTCACTTCATTTTCATTTCAATCAATAAAGAAAATAAAAAGTTTTTATTTCAGAATAACAGAACGAGCATATTTCTTAGTTTCTAGAGTTGATATCTTACAAAGGAAACCATTTTTATCGTCGAAATGTCAGATTCAATCTGATATTATGATTTTATAATACTTCAATGATTTTCAACTCAAAATTACAAGCTAAAGTTTATCTCGAAAATATCAAGAAATATGAGTTTTCACGGTTAGTTCTGTGAATACCCCTAACAAGGAGAATTTTTACTTCTGTAGGCCGTGTCCCGATACAACATTTTGGGATCCTTATAGTGAAATTCATGCTAGATCGAAAGTTGAAGATTTCAGCTCGAAAAATTCAAATATTGCAATGTTTCATGAATTGTAATCTGAATAACTTGTAACAAGAAGTTTTTCGCGCGGTGAATTTTACCATCCTTTAGTAGTGAAAAAAATTAGCTCTCATCATTGAAAAGTTTGGGTTTTAGATCCATACAAAATTCAAACACCAATCTATCTTTCCTTACTAGTCCATTTTAAGAAGTTAACGTATCAGTTTCCTGCAATCAAAAGGATTGCAACGGATTTTGCAATTTAAAGGTAAAGAAATTCACAGCAAGAACAAAAAATAATAGTCATATGCTCCTGAAAAGTCCTACCTACTTCAAAAATTCTTTTTTTTCTCCTCCGAAAAGCTATCAAATGCAAAGCAATATTTGCAAAGTTTTCTCCTTCGAAGCATTCTATTTGATATCTGCTTTGATGCTTTGTTTTTGCATTTTTGATCAACATCAATTCATATTCTACAAACCTTTATTTGTGTTATGTTAAAAATATTGTCACAAGCGATCGAGCTAATGGGCTTTGAGGTCGTCACTGAATTTAAAAATTCCTTTCAATCTAAAATATAAACAGGAATTGAAGCGAACTTACTTTCATTCATGAGCAGACTGATCTATCGATTGCATATTCTTCTTGCATTGGATATGAGTGAAGAAAGAAACAGTTCAATAAGCAGTTGGTTTTTCGTATTTAATAGATTTCAATTTTATCTAATACGTTTTGGTAATCTGTCCTTTTTCATGAAAAACGACGTTCTGTGTCATTCATTGAAAATGCTTGCTAAAAAAATAATCCTTTCGTTCGAGTCATAGGGATATCGACAATATTTATTCGACCTATATTATTTGATATCTAAGAGTATTTCTGTTGTAGTATTGAGGATAAACCAGACAACAGAGTGCATATTTAGTGTAAGCACACCCTCGCTGTCCTTCACATTCTGATATATTTTATTTAATTCTTTTGATTCATACAAAATTCGAAAATTGAAGTCTCAGTTTCATAAGATCATAAACAAAATCAAATAAAGAGAGCAATGAGATAGTGTCAATTAATTTGCGGCTCCATTAACATTTGAACCGTTTAACATAGACGCTTACTGATCTGTACCTTGACAACAATCAAATCAGAGATAGTGGGGCTCAGCATCTCGCAGATGCACTGAAAAATAACAAAGTGAGGAATTTATTAATAAATTTTTCTTCGTTTTTTTTTGTCATGCTTTGTTTTTATTTATTCACTTTTAGACACTACAGTATTTATATCTTGTCGGGAATGATAACATCTCTGCTAATCTTCAAACTAGTTTAAATAAAAACGATAGTCGCATAAAGTTTGCTTATTTTTAGTTTTAATGTATTGTGTTGATGAAATAAAATTTGCTTGATTAATGTATACTATCATTTTTGCACCCACGTACATAGAGACTGTACGCGCTGAGGGTGTTGCGTGTAGTTGTGCATGCTTTTCTGGATCAGATTACGGTGACCATCATCCAGATTCTAATCAATCTGAAAAAGCTTTGTGAAATCTGATCGATCGTTCTTTGTCATAGGGTGTGGGATGGTTGCTATGGCTGTGATTGATGAAAAACTCATACCCACACCCAAAAATATTCGATCACATTCATTTTATGCTGAAGAAGATAAAGTTTTGCTCCTTCTGGTTCGTCAATTGGAAATCATTGGGTGTCTTGATCAAGGAAATGATCTGCAAGTTATTCAGATGAGAGAAAAGCAATCGAAATTTCCAATTATCAAATTTAATTTGTCATAAAACAAAAAGTGTCACAAACGAATTTTAAATTAATTTCTTTACACTTATACATCAATATTGACACTATTTCACCATACGTTGTAAGAAAGACGTAATAAAACAAAGAGAATAAATCCTAAATTATCCTAGACAGGAAAATATGAACTAAATCATTCGTTAGCGATGTGACTTCGCAAAATAAAAACATGCATATCTCGGGATAATGAACTTTCTTCGATATGATTTTTATATGTTGAATGAATATAAAATCACTCTAGATAACCTAAAAATATCAGAGCTCTGGAGCTTTGTTTAGAGGAAAGTCTGTTCAACTAAAAAGGACCGTGCTTGGCCGAAGCTGAGCAGAAGATTTCTCGAACATAAGACAACCGAACTTATTCATCCAAAAATTTGTATAGATCTTCGTATATCCTCTATTGATAGATGTCATTTGTTTGAATAATGATGAGAAGAAATGATGGTCGCCAGCAAATATCAAACATTTTTTGATCCAAAAATGATGACACGAGGGCCTTGTAGTCTATTATCATATTTCGAATACTCCTTTATCATTTAAAAAAATGAATATAATAGTAGTATTACCGTTATTGGTAATAGACTAATGTTGGCGATATGACACAAAAAGAGACATCGATTTTCACTTCATGAATTCTAGTTTTTAAAAACTTCGAATTGATGCACAAGTATAGAAATCTAAATAGCTCATACTGTAGATGGTTCCTAAGGCTATAGAATCTATATGCAAAATTTTTTCTGAGCATGCCTAGATTTTTCAAAAAAACCGATTTATTTGTCATTAGCGACGTCATGCAGTACGCCTACACAACTGAGAAGGTGCTTGTGTAACCAACTGAAAAGTTACAAATCGACTTCAAAAGTTACAAATCATTATTCGGAGTCCCTAGATGATGATAAAACAAAAGTTTTCGTTCCTGTACTTTTTAAGGTATCCAGAAAAAATGTTTTTTTTGGAAGAAACTTTTTAAAGTACAATCTTGCTGACAATTTTACCATAGATACACCACGTGCTCTGGAGCCTATCCTAAAGTTTTGAAAGTTTTTTCTCATCTGATTAGCGAGATATCTGCGAATTGCTTTTTAATTGATTAATAGTATAACGAATAACCATGTGAAAGGCCAAACATTTTCACATAAGTCTATGCTAAAAGAATTTATCCAAAAATTTCACTCTTATAGAGAATAAAACTCAAATGAAAGGTTCAAATGTCGTGTTTTGCCGGATTCAGCCATACATCAATATTTCTGACTTCTATTGGTCAACCAATTGAACAATAATAGCAGAAGGGTGCGGATGCGGGTATAGGTGTTCATGTGGATGAGGGACTGTGTTAGAAAAGAGCAATAGGTACATCCACACTCACACCCTCAAGATTAAACATAATGTATTTCATATAGAACAATATACGTAAAGTAATAATGTGAACATGCTCACGATTTACATAAGAATGAAACAGAGAATGTACAGAAGAAATATTTGGATATTGAAAGCAGCTACACAATAGATGTAGACTGAATTGGTCTTAATGAATGAAAGACTCTGGTAGAAGAGAACGATCAAGACGCATGAAATCATGATTATGCTCACTTTCCTTTTATCTTCTGCATATTAGAGTAGAAGTTGTATATTAGCATTAGCATGAGTTATTACTAAATTTTAATGCATGTGTAGGAACAGTTTTAAATATTTTATGCTACTTATCATTCCTATATAAGAAAGCCCACCAATTTTGCTTTCCTTCCCCTAAAAGAGTAACAACCATCAATGGGACGAATAAATATTATTGTACTATTCTTAATTTTTAGAGGAACATTTGCTGCTCGTCAACGGCGACAAGCAAATGGCTGTGATGCTTCAAGAAATCTAACTATTAATGGAGGTCTCAGAGTGGCTGGTGATCGCGTCATGATTCCATGTTGTAATTAACACGATATTTGCTATGACACATGTGACGCAACACAAGCTCAGTGTGAGAGTGCTTTTAAATTGTGTCTTAATTCAGCTTGCAATTCACTATAAGGTAACGGATTTCAATGGTGAATCGACTTTCACCAGACTGCTTTCAAGCTCGATGGCCACAGTTTATATTCAATAGTGAATATTGCTGGTTCAAAGGCATTCAAAGACGCACAACAGGCGTATGAATGCCACGGTTAATAAAATTATTTTACATATATATTAAGAAACAAAGAATAAAATGATACACGATTGATTTCCCTGTAACGTAGTTCTCAGTTCTTCTTCTCCAGTAGGACTGTACAGAACAGGTATGAGCACATTCTTTTCATTCGATTCCACGCAATTCGAATACTTCAGCTCATATTCCTGAATCGCCTATTTATTACTGTTCCTTGGGCTTCATTGTGGGTCTAGTGGCAATAGTGTGGGTGTGACTGCGATCGTTAATCTTCTCTTAGTTCATACTCATACCCACACCCACATCCGTATGAGTGAAGTAATTCCACAAATATGAAAATTAGATAAATACAAGAATATTTCAAAAAATCATATTGATGGATGTGCAAAACGATTGCAAACAATAATTGATAATGATGATGATATAATTACTAAATATAAATAACTTTGTTTTTATGATTTGCATATATGTAAAAGGATAAAAATGTACATGCTTTTTTATGATCTTCATGGTATAAATGAAAAAAAATGCGTATCTGATGAAAACGTATTAATTGCCAGTACACAAAAAAAACCTATGCACTCGAGTATACTCTAGCAGTAAGTTTATTTAGTTTCCAATATTATTAGATCGGTAAGAAAATTTAAGGTAAAAGTGAAGAGTGAATAGAAAAAAACGACGAGACACAGATATGTAGCATTTTGAAGACAAGAAAGTAATTTTAACAGAGATTCGTTTGAAGATACACAGGATATACAACCGATATTCTTACTGTGAACCACGTTAAACAGAGTAACTTTGTCTATACTTACATTTTGCGAAGAGTATCAGCAGTGAAATACATGATTTTCACTTTTAGAAAGATGACAAAGGAGCTAATTCAAGAACTTGTATTAGAGTTTTTTCGATGATTTAGACGAACCAAAAAAAACCTATTTGAATCTTGATACACTAAATTGAAATTAAAGATGGAAATATGAAAGCAATAAGTCTTTTTTCATAGAATAAGCGAAGCGTCCTGGTTTTTCACTCTTCTGTATAAGCATCAATTAAAGAGTGCCGCAATGAGAGGAATTCCATCGATTTACTTACTTGTTTTTTTTGGATACAAATCTAGCGAAAATCAGCTGAAATAAAAAATTCTCATGAAAAAAAAAGTACTCGGGTAGATGAAATCTAGTCGATTTTTGTCTTATTTCTGAATGGTATCTAGTGAAAAACCTCAGCGATTACAATCGATTAAAATTTCAAAATCCTATATTTAACGAAAATGAGCAAAATAGAGATATGATGTTCTATTTCATTACTATTTCAATGTATATTTTATTGTGATCAATAATGACAACTTGGAAGAGTAGCGTTAGTACTACCTTCTGTATAGGAGTCACTGAATAAGAGAGACGACCGAGTGGCAATATAGCTGCTAAATCGATAGTCTCAAATTTTAATGAAATTTATCTTATTTTGTAGAGCAAACTGTTTTAGGTATATAGCCAAATTTTTAAACTTACAGGTTGAACTTTGATTGAGATACCCTCAACCGACTAATAGAACTCAAAATAGTCTTGTGTTAATATGAAAAATTTTTGATCAATCTCTTGTGTGAGCTATTTTGACGATAGCGTGTCACTAGTACGTGATACAACTGTGAAATTGTGATCAGTTATACATTTTGAGATGAAGAATACAACCATCATATTCAATAGTGTCCATATCTTCAAAAAATATAACTGAATTTTTTGAGGTCACCTCTGATTCTTTTATATATTAGAGTCAAGATTAGCCTATCTTCATGATAAGCTTTCTCTAGATAGACATGATACAATCTGCTGATCCTTTTTTCCTCAAAGACTAATAACCTGGCACTACTTAAACATGCAATCAAAACTTTGAGATCTTCAAATTTGTCTCGACAAGTGTTAGCACCCAATATCACTATTTTGTTTATAGTATATAGCACCATATGGAGTCCAAATGATTCTCATATAATTAGCAAACCAAGATTGTTTAACATGAAACTTTCAGCTTGATCGATGAAATTTTTATTCTATTTTTTCCTATTTTGATGTTCTACTAAATAGACATCCTCATGATCTGTCGGATTCAAGATAATAAAGGATCTGACGCATCAGATTTCGACTGATTCATTACATAGTCAAAAATTATAAATTTAAATGAAAGTTATTCCATTTTGTAAAGTACATTTTTTCACATAAGTAACCAAGTTTTGATTGAGATTTAATGATTCAATGAATAGCACTCAAAATAACTTTCTTTTAATTTGAGATATTTTTGGTTAATCTTTTATGTCAGATTTTTTCTAACGATATTTCATCACCAGTACATGATAGAATATTGAAAATTTAACTGGATATAGATTGTGAGATAGGAAATATAACCAACATATTGGATAATGTCTACTTTGGCTACTGAGTATCAACGATGCTGTCCATGTCTCAGAAAATATATCACAGTAACCTGGCTATTCTGCTCGTTTGAAACAGATGCAATGACTGTGTTTTTTGTCTGTTCAATCAATGAATTCATCAATGCACTGTATACTGATCACTCCTAGCATAGTTTACGACCTTCGCGTATCTTTAAATATGAATTAGCATAAAATGTGAAAAATGAAAAGAAATCAGATTCAAAGGCATATTTATTGTGCAATATATGTTTTTCAAAAATACAGGGAACTTTATTATGAAAGTAACATCAATAGAATAAAATAAAAAAGTCACGTTATAACAAATTTATACAAGACTAACTATCAATGACACAATGCTTTCAGTTACATTTTGTATGCAAATAATAAGTACGTCTTCTTTGCCTTTAGAAATAGTATTAATATACTCATTATGAATAGTTTGAGAGACAAAGCTGCTTTCTGGCATATGTGAAGTATCAGGATCTGTCTCAGATATTCACAATCAAGGTCTCCATTATCATGTCTGATTCATTTATTTTTTTTTTGAAAAGAAAAATAAACTAGCTATTTAATTCAAATTCACAAAGTAAGCATATTGAATTTGCTTATAAAATACATCAGCATTTGTTCAATGTTTACATTGTCATGATTTACAGTACTGAACACTTTCTTAAAAACAAGACAGGTTAGATGAGATTCTAATGTCGGACTTTCATTTTGATTACTATGGTTTGGTATCTAGATAACTGC
Source organism: Rotaria sp. Silwood1 (assembly GCA_905250075.1). Lineage (NCBI taxonomy): Eukaryota > Metazoa > Rotifera > Eurotatoria > Philodinida > Philodinidae > Rotaria > Rotaria sp. Silwood1. Next base: position 43,249 of record CAJNOP010000609.1, on the reverse strand, counting down.
TGTATGTTACTGAACGCTCAACTACATTGCTGACTTTCAAAGAATACACCAGATATGTACTGAAAGGTATGAGTGTGGTTACATTTTGTCTCAACCCATATCCCCATCCACAACGACACACCTCCATCCACTCAATCATTCTCACAATCAACTTTGAAAGATGTGATTTCTGTTGATTTGTCAATTGATCATACGACATAAAAAAATTCGTCAAGGTAAATATTATTTCCTTTACACAAATCATTTTAAAACAAAACATGATTTGAAAAAACGGAAAAAGCCCAAGATTGATTACATAAATCGTTCTGTATCTTCTCTGAATACAACGTTATCGTAAAACTCTAAATATTGTTCAGAAATACAGTACTAACAGAAATGCATATCTTTCTGTAATGCTGAAGTTACCACTTGACGTATAATTAATCAACTTTTTGGTCGAAAAGTTAACTAAGTTTTATCAATCAACTATAGTTATCGCTATTAATTATTTCAACTGAATCAATTTCTTAAAGTTTTGATCAGGTTTGATTAATTCAAAATGATAATCAATTTAATTCTGTTCAGTTTTCTCTTTAGTTTTATTTCATATTCTATCTGTTACTTTAACATAATTTACAGATACAATCAACATGTATATTTGCAGAATCTCTGATTTCATAATGCCTTACACTTACCTTCTGTCACTAATTCTTTTTCTTCTATTTTTCTTTTTTATAATCAGAATATATTGTTTAAATAAAGATTTGTTGCTCAACTGCAAAAGAAAAAGAGTGAAAAACAAAAAGCTACGAACAAGGCATTTTATTTTCAAGGCTAACTGAATGATGTTGACATGTTGATTCTTTCTTTTCTACCAAAGTGAGCAAACAATTATTCTACTGAATTAGTTCCCCTTGTGAAATGTAAACATTACCAGAGTATATAAAATGCACGTTTCTCCTTTCGGAGCAATTTTTAAATGTGTGACCCACTTTTGCATATTATTCTTTCTTTGCTTGTAACATTTTTATTATGATCGAATTGTCATACTCGTTAAGGTCTTTTTACAGAGAAAAGCGTAAGTATACAGAGACTGTCATCGAATTTTCTATACGATCTAAAACGTCCAGCAGTGAATTCGATACACAAAGATCGTAAAATCATATAAAGTCACAAAAAGGTAAACTTCTCTGTCGATTTTACGAAGTTATATGGTTATCCTATATGATTGGAAGCGATCATATACGAACTCTACAATCCATGACCTAGGTGATCATGCTGTTTTTTGTCAGATCCATTTAAAAACTTTTTGAAAAAAAAAATTTCAATTTTTTCTAATATTCTCGTTTTTCTGCTCTTTTTCAACTTTTTTTTTGCACATCATGCTCAATCAACAAATGATTGAACCTACCACTTTGCACTCATCTAAGAAATCCCTTCACGTGTAATGACAATTATTACTTATTAATGTTTAATTGTGATGCTAGTTATGACATGGAAAATAAGATACAGTTTTTCATAGATTGGCCGAAAATGATATCAGATTTTTCGATGGATCAGAACAAAAATGTGTTTAAGGTATAGATGTATTGGCATGGTGAAATACATTCAGTCCAAGACTTCCAATTCTTATCTCTCAGCAATTGACACTTAAAAAGATTTATGTAGAATAGTATGTAAACAGAAAAATTCTAGGTAGAGTTTTGCACCGTTTCAATTTTTAACGTTACCTAAATCTATCAGAACAATAGAAATGGACAATTTCAGTTCCGAGTAAACATTTCTCCAATGAGGTTAGAATGAAGGTCAATGTGACTTAGACAGAGTTCGAGTGAGATTTAAATTGACATAGTCTTATGAACTTCGATTCAATTCTTACTGACTTAGTTATTTGTCGCTTGCAAATGAGATAACACAGTGAAATATCGATTGCTCGTGCAGATGTAAAAGATTTCATGTTTAAAAACAATGGCACATAGTCGAAATTTCTCATTATTGTAGACGAGTTTTGTGCCTTAACCCAAGAGAAAACAAACTGATTTCTGTAATTTCTCTCACTGGAAATCCATTATTGTTTATTCACCACAGATCAATAGAAATTATTGGAAATCAAGGATATCAATAAAAATCAGATCTTGTGTTTTGAGAGTTTTCGTATCCATAACGTGTCATAATGATTTCTAGCAATAGAAATCAATTTGCTCCCCGTTGTTCTAATCCAACACCACTCAGTTAGATGTACTGATGTTCACCGGGAACACTAATATTCGAGAAAATTTCAGCAACTAGAAGGTTACAGACAGCTTAAATTTAGGCCGAGAGTATTATCATAGAACTGATAATTTCTCTAGCAGCTTCTAAGTGTTTCAAAAATTTTAAGCGTTTCATATGAAGTGCTGTCCTTAAGCGGTAAACAGCTTCTGAAGCCAAATGCTCTTAATTAATAAGGAACTTATGAAACATAACAATGTGTAATATTCTTTTTTAAGTTATTATTATTGAACAAGTGTGTTCTGCGCTTTAATCTTTTTAGATATTATATCTGTTTTTTGAAATGATTTCACCTGCTTTCATCATTGGTGGTAGTGCTCTATTAACATTAACAACGGTTATTATCTCAAAAGGTCTAAAAAAGCTTGATAAAATTCGATGCGGTGCCAAAAACGTTGCGAAGATTGCTGAAGATACAGTGAATAATGTTCAATATGATGCATCTACTATTTTTACGCTATTTGCTCTTGCGGTCAATCATATTGCACATAATGTCACAAAGAACTTCGACGACTTGATCCATGATTGTCTTGAATGTCTTACAATGTTCTCTCGCTATATTGATATCAATATTCAGTTGTTGATAAATGCTGTTATAGCTTTCGTTACAAGCTGTTCACTTGGTTTTCTATTATACTTAACTGATTTTTCACCTTCATGTTGCAAGATGGTTTGGTTGATATTCCTCTTTCTTAGTATCTATATGGTCGTTAACTATGTCTTACCTGCACACTGCATAGAATGGCTGCAACAGTATGTGCTTTCAGCAGATTCAACAATAAATATAAAGGAAACAATTAAAGGTGAGAAAAACACATTTGATTTGTTTCTTTTCGAGAATAGAATACTGTTTTTATAGTGAGTTTTTGATGTCAAAATTCAGAGAAAAGACCTGTGAAGAGAAATTATTTCAAACTTTAATCGAATTTATTAATTTCTGAGCTATTTTTTAAATAAAAACTCCTACCACTATGACTGACAGAAACAGTTCTTGTCGCACTCATCATATTTCTTTTATCGATTCGATGATAAATGAGATCATATACGACGTTTTCTGACAGTCGTCACTTTTCGCTCTCAGTAATTTGACCAGTTAAGTTCGTAGTAATTTTGCGATCGGTAGATACGAAAGAGAGTTTTTGTTTTATTTTTCATTCATATCGATCTTTCAAGTCATTATTAATATACGTATTTGCATTTTCAAAAGTTTAAAAGAAAAACAGTTAAACGTTTCGATGATATGAAAAAAAAAGGATTTTTTTTATCTAGAAAAAACAATGACCTTGGATGTGGTTAAACCTTTAATCAGAAAACAGTTAGTTTCGAAAAAGCTATTATATAAACCATGTGCTGTCGTTATTGGAAGAAGTGGAGCTGGAAAAACGACGTTAATTAATGCTATTTGTCGAACGCAACACGAATTGAGTACAAGAAAAGGAAGTATCTCACGAAATCTTTATCGTAATGATGTTGGTTGTGGTAGAAATATGTTTTCTTTAATTGATATGCCTGAAATTGATAGTTCACCTGTAACATATAAACATACGTTTTTGTTAAGAGAAGCATTATCAGCAACAAAAATCAATACAATTTTTATTGTTATTAAATATGATAGTCGATTTGGTAAAATGATAGAAAATTATTTTGAACTCGAACAATTAGTCTATAATTATGGTAGGAAAATTATTGTGATCATCTCTCATTGGGATCAATCTAAAAATCCACAAAAGAATTATAAAGCAATTTGTAACTTATTTGAAGATGAATGTCCGAATGTAACAAATTTAATTTTTTATTCCGAACAAAATTATGACACAGAAGTAGCAAATTTAATGTACAGCTGCATATCCAATATGAAAGAAGAAAGATTAAATATAAATGATGAAAAATTCTTTTTTAAATCTAATATATATCAAATGAAAAGTCAAACGAAAATCTTATTCCAACAATATCAAAGAAAAGCAAATTTGCTTGAACAAGAATATACACAATTGATTAATTCTATTAAGTCTTCATTTGTTGAAGATAAAGATGAAGCTTTACATTTGAATATAGTTCAATTCAAAATCGATATGGAAGTATTATTACAAGAATTTCAACAACAACATGGTAATGCAATGAAAGAATTAGATTATTATGTATTTAATATTAAAATGGAGAAGGAAAATGTTAGAATTTATGATGAATTTCTTGAAAAAGTTGTACCATTAATGTCTTATAATTTATTTGATAATCAAGATCCTCGAAATTTAATCAAAAGATGTCCAAATTGTAAGTTGATTTGGTTCAAAACGGAAGGTTGTGATGGAGTCACAACATGCGGCAATAAAATCTTTACCAATCATCAAGATGTGAAGAGCAAAGCTTTTTGGAAATATAATTTGCAACGAATCAATGGAAAACTTCAATTGGTCAAAAACAATATGGAAATAAAGACGCTGTTAAAAGCAATGCATATCAATTCAAATTCGAACCGGATAGGTTGTGGAATCGAGTTTAAATGGAGTGAACTTCCAAAAATAGAAGATCATTTAATTCTTCAGTTATTCACAGTAGAAACAATTGACCAAGCCAAACAATTAATTCACGCTGGTAGTTACAGAGAACCTTGACTAAATGATGAATATGCTAGTAACTCCACTCTTGCTTTCAAAATATTTCATTATTTTCCTTATATTAAATGCACAAGATTATGTATATATACATATGGAAATTAGAGCAGCTCATGAGAGTGGGTATGGGTGTGTGGGTGTGTGGGTGTGAGTGTGTGGGTGTGTGGGTGTGAGTGTGAGTGTGAATGTAGACATGCGTGAAGAGAAGACCAACACCCACACCCATTTTTTCTATATGGATAAAAACTGTTAATTTGAATTAGAATTAGAATTGAGGTCGAAGAAAGGTTTTTCTTTTCTTTTGATCCAGAATAAAGCCCAAGACAATTGAAATTATACGCTTTGTTTTTTTTTATTATACACTATTTATCTCTTAATGTACTATGTGTAGGGTATATAATGGAGTATTTAATATCAATCTGAATTTAGAACAAAAAAATGCACTCGATTTCAAATTGAAATGGGGGTATAGAGACGGGTCTTTAAAATTATTCAAATGAATAATTCTAAAGATCCCTTATACCCGCTATTACCTCTACCTCAAAAAAGCAGGTATACACCTATCTATTCATATGAATCATTCTACAGATTCCCGATACCCTCCTTTCGATTTGAAATCGAGCGTTTTTTGTTTGTGTTCTAAATTCAGATTGAAATTAAATACTTCATCGTATGCCAAGTTTGTATAATTGATTTATTGCATGTCAGGTTGCTCTCAACCTCTCGAAGTTTTCGTCTCAAAAAGCGTTGATGTGCCAGGAGCTTATTGTGTTTTGATGTGTTCACAGGAGTATTTCTCAAGTATCCTTCATACCTAGCCAATCAATACTTGAGCCTATATTATATTATCATTAATTCAATCGAATTAAGGTCTGTTTGTTCATTGTCTTATGTCGAAAAGCAACCATCATGTATTGACTTCGTTTGAGGATCTTGCTTCACTCGCTCGACTACATAAACAACTTACGTATTGCTTCGAGAATCAAGTAATTCTGCTTTATCAACAGGCTGAAACTTCATTTCGTATGGTTTGATATTATCAGCATCGTCTGAGATGTTTGCTAAATCATCATTCGAAAAACTAGGCATATTTGGTTGTCGTATCACTGACATTAAAGATGGATGCCGGATCGTGTTGCGATTTCAGGAGAGACATCATACTCTCTATGTCGGTCTTTAATGCTTTACAAATTTGCGTTCAATATTTCTGTTTAAATTTATATTGCGAGTCTGTATCTTGAAGATTTTCTCGACTCCTTAGAGTTTTACCTATTGGATAAAAAAAACAGAAGTAGTAAGTCACACGTTGCTCGTTGATTTACCTCTCGAATTGTTGAAAATAATGACGTCATAAAACGATATATTATGGTCGACGCTTGGTTAATTGCAAATAAAAATGATTTTTATCTTTTTTTTCTTCTGGTGATGATTGACTAATGGAATCCATATATGCAGTGTCCACATTAATTTTTCTTCATTTCAAAAGGAAGAAGAAAAAAGGTTAGTATGAATGAGAGTGTGTCTGGATGGGAGAGGAAGGAATAGTGTATGTTAGAGGGTGGATGTGGATGTGTGTGGGAGTGGGTATGGGTGTGGGTGTGTGGGTGTGGGGTATGTGGGTGTGAATGTGTGAGTGTGGGTGTGAGTGTAAGTGGGTGTGGGTGGGGGTGGGGGTGGGTGTGGGGTGTGGGTGTGAGTGGGTGTCGGTGTGGGTGGGTGTGGGTGTGGTGTCGGGTGTGGGTGTGGGTGAGTGTGTGAGTGTGTGAGTGTTGGATGTACAGAGATGATCCATATTCACACCTATACCCGCCCCATCACCTACGGCCACACCCCACACCCACACCCACACCTACACCCACACCCACCCTTCTGTGAAAATCTTTTCTCTCACGACGATAGTTTAATATTTTCAGATAGTATCAACAATTAATTTAATACCAAACAGAAATCGAATTGAAAATTAACTCCCTCAGGAAAATCGATCATTTGTCAGATGATAGGAGGATATTGAAAACTAATTGAATCCATTAATCTACTTTCTTTTTAAGATGACTAGTTATGCTGCTTAACAAAAATTGTACAGACTTCGCTGATTTTGTCATCGTGAAGAAAACCCCGTTGGTCGCCTCACGTCAAAGTATCATTTATTGATTTGTTACAGTTTATATTGTTAGATTGAAATTTCCATAATTAAATAAATATGAATAAATCTTATTTTGCAAACATAATTTATTCTTCATTTATTTTCACATGATGTACTCCGTCTCAAGGTTACATGTCTCTATAATAAAACTTCATCTATAATGAAACACAAATATTCGATATTCATGCTCACTGGTATTGGATGAAAGACAACAACGCTATGATTTCTCTCTTCGAAAGGTGAATGAAAGATTGAAGAGTAATACAGGTAAGGGTCTTTGATTGGTGCTTAAGAATGGCATGAAACTATACAAACAGAATATTCTCTCATTGATGATGATTAATATGTATTTTATACTTTTTTCATGATTTGATAAGCATAACCTGTGACTAACTCTCGATTCAATTTGTGTAAAATGATTAAAAGAGTAACTTGTTAATTTTGAAAATAACAGATGAAAACATTTCTCATGGACAGTGTAAAGCACTATTAAAAATAAAACGAATGAGTATAGAACTGTAACGAAGAGATTTTTTGATTTACAATTAAAATGAAAAAAACCTCTTCATTCCGGTTCTATATTCTTTCGTTGTATATTTTATTCTAATTGTAGTATCACATAATTACGATTAAGAGTGTCGTCGATGAATCGATCTGATAAGTTCAAATTAATTCGTAACATTCCACTGCGACAATTACCAGAAAATCGATCTGGTATTACTTTGGTTTGGCTTGAAAATTTATTGTGTTTGTCAGGCAATGACAATCAGATTCGATTGCATAGTTTTAGCAATCGATGTTTTATTGTTTATTATTTAAGTACATCAAAACTTGTTAAATATTTGAAGCGAGCTCGATCACGTGAATATGTCATAGCTATTATTGTGTCTTATCCAATGGAAACAATTCAACGCATTATTCATCGACTTCAACAACATCGTGTTATTCAAGCAATGTTTGTTGTTTATTCCGATAAAGATACAGACAACCATCTGTTGTCAATAACCGATAATCTTCATATCTTTCAAACTCAAGAATTAATGTTTGAAGTTTTAGAAAAGCGAATTGAAGAAATTGAGAAACTAAATTTGAATGGTGGTTTATTTACAACGTTCTATCGAAAAGAAAAGTCTCTGAAAAATGTTCGAGAAGATTTGGCAACATTTGTTTGGACTCATGTATTTAAAGGTTAGTGCTTCGAAAGTATTCATCAAAAATCATTTATGTCATATATTTAGTTGTATTGATGAGTATGCCTTATAACTCTCTTGAAGCCAAAGGTGAGATGTTAAGTGAATGCCGAGCTTATTATCGTAATGATGTTGTTCAATTAGCTCATATTGATGAATTTGAACGCACATATCAATCAAAAGATGCTATTCGTTGGTATACAAAACTTGGATTCTTGTTTTATCTTGTTAATAAAGCTTTACGCAGTCAAGATATTTGGGTTATATATAAATTTCGTTATTTTATTGTTGATTTATGCTGTTATTTGGAAGAAATTTCCATTTCACAGTCTTTTTCATCGGTTCGTCTTTATCGTGGAGCAAAGCTTAATCGAGACGAACTCGATCAACTGCAAGTTGGTTGTCTTATATCAACTAATGGATTTTTTTCATGTTCATCAGATCGTAATGTAGCAGAAATGTTTATTAGTATTGATCTCATGACTGATAGATCGTCAAGTCACAATCCAGACGCATGGCAACAGTTCGTTTTATTTATCATTGATGTCGATCGTAGAATATCTACGAATACAGTTGTAGCAGATGTCAGTCATGAAAGTGATTTACCAGATGAAAACGAAATGGTTTTTAACTTCGGATCAACTTTCATTATCAATGAAATTAGTTTTGATAACGATAAGTGCATATGGTTGATTCAAATGAGTTCATCTTCGAACAATATTCGAATAAATGATGAATACGAGAAATATATTCGTATACGTCTTCAACACACCAATCCGGCTATACTGTTCGGTCATGCTTTAGCTAATATATGCAGTGATTATGCTCAATCAATGATTTATTTCCATCGTTTACTAAGAACATTACCTATAGATGATGTCGAACGACCCAATATTTATTATAATTTAGGACGTATTTATCAATTTATTGAGAAATTCGAAAAATCTCTTGATTGTTTTCGATGTGCTCGATTACTCATTTGTCGTCTGTTACCGGAGAGAATGTTTGATTATTGTCGTATTCTAGGTGGAATGGGTACTGTGTACTTATATTTGGGAGATTCGGAACGAGCATTAAAATTACTCAGACAAGCTTTAGCACTTCACAAGAAATCATTCCCAGAAAATCATACAGAAATTCCATTTCACCTGAATCGTCTGGGTTACGGTTATTTCAAAGCCAAACAATATGATCATGCACTTTTGATTCTCAATAGTGCTGAGAATTTTTTCCAGACAAAAATGCCTGTGGATCATCAAGGATACGCCGAGACTTTGCATTCAATGGGTTTAGTTTATCATGGTATTGGTGATGATAAAAAAGCATTGATTTGCTTTCAAGAAGCATTACGCCAACGACATTCATTACTTGGTAAAGATCATCCTTATCTTGCATCTACTTATTATCAACTTAGTCTCATACATAATGATCGTGTTGAATATGAAATAGCACTTGATTATGTTCAAAAATCTCTAAATATCCAATTAATAAAATTACCACACTCCCATTCCCAACTAAAACTATCAAAAGAACTTCTTCGACGCCTTCAGCAGCACCAATAAAAAATCTCGAATTAGTTTTCTATCATTAAGATTATAGTTAATGTTTATCTATGAATTGAAAGAGATTTCATCGTACTTAATGATGATTCTCATTTGAATTAAATCTTATCTCTAAACAATATTATTATCATGCTGGTATTTCTACAGTCATAATCGAGACAGAACTGATCGAAATGTTTGTTTCATCAATGTGTTTAAATAATCTATACACTATTACTGGCTGATTTAGCTCTTTATAGATTACTCACTTGAAACGGAGAATAATTGATGAACAATAAAGTTGATTATGAATAAATGAATGCAAAAGATTATTGTTAACAAGAATACGTTAATGTGTATGAAGGTACTCTTTAAAAATGAACATGTAAGATATCTTAAGTCAAGATTCAATTTTTTCCTCGAAGAACTCGCTCTGAAATTGAGCCAAGTAGAACTTGACGAACTCAACAAAATGAACTACCTAGTTTTCCGATTTGAACAAACCAGTTCATATCACGACTCAATACTGAGTTTAACGTACGACTTGTGTAGTTGAAATTAGAGAAAATGACTGTTATTTAGAAGCCATATAGCAAATCTGTATAAAATTTTAAACAACTACTATTAAATCTTTACATAAAAATAGGCCCTGTTAGTTTTTGTATCTAAAAAGTTGATGATCTACTCGTATCAATTGTTTTATATGTTGTTAACTAGATCAAGTATACAACTTCGATTTTTTACACAAACAGAAAGTATTTCGCATGAAATTTCGATTGGTGAATGGCTCAATACTATGCATTGCTGGTTATTGTACCAGTAATTAAATAATAGGTAATCTAGATGGCATTCAGATGTACTCTTGGTTTCGTACGTTAATAGGTCTAAAAGTCATTTTGAACACTGAAAAGTGAAGTATATTGATGTCAGACAAGGTACTCAATCAAGCAAAGCTTGAAGTGAATATAAAAGAGTTCATTCTGTTTACACGACAACGACTCAAGTGATGTCCATTGATCTAACGTCGGAACTATCGACAGAAGTATTCAGTGAATAGAAGTTATATGAACGTTGTTTAATATTACAAAGTCTTGTATGAGATACTATTGAACATTCAGAACATTTAAGAGCGTAATCCAGATTTTGCATATGATCAGTAATAATGATCATCCAAGTGTAATGATTTCGATTGAATAGAAGAATCAATATTACAAATAATAAAGATACATGTTTATATCGTTCGAGTTCCAACCAATTTGAACAAAAACAAGCAATGCATATTAAGTCGAAATCACTTTAATGTTATTTACTTTTCTTTCATAATTTCCTTTTGCTATCAATTGAAAATTCATTCTGGGCAAATCATTTTCGATAATTTGTTTTCATTCTTTTCCATACATATGACAAGATAATACACATTCTATCTTCGCTTTGATTTAGAATAAGTTAGGCATCCACAAAATGCGAAATGAAAGCAAGAGTTTCCAATCGATACAGACATATGTTGAAGATTAGGTATGTTCAACAAGATGTGCTATATCACAGTCAAAACCATCAAGATTCACAATAGACAAATATTTAAAAATTGATGAAATGACTGTAGGTACTACGAAATAGGCAAGAATAATATTCAGAGACAAAAGCCTCATGAAAATAATAATAAATGAGTTTGGACTAAGGAGATAATCCTGACATGGTTACATCCTCAACGTGATCACTTTCAAAGGAATGAATTGCTAAGGTGTGAAATCGTGACATAGCTATCGAAGATCGACATCATAACTGTGAAAATAATGATGTAGATAGGAATTCAAGCGAGATCTGAGATCATGAAATGCATTTAGTAAATGAACAATAGAAAAAAAATTCGAATAAATCAAGTAATAATTCCTTGACCAGCTTACACCGTTACTCTGTGACTTGTGTGGGCTATTATTATTTGATTTAAAAGTTATTTTTTACTATGACTACGGTAACTCCTATGAGAAGAAAAGTAATGGGAAAAGTGCTTGTATCCTTCTTCTGTATTTCATAATTCTTTCGCAACTTATATGAATTATTACGAATCTGACTTACTCGTTTGTATGTTGTGTGTTAGAGACTATGTTTTTACATAGTAAGAGACACAGTTGATTTTCTTTATATACTAAATTGTTCACTTCATAAGAAAAACTTGGACAGATACTTGATCGAAAGTCAGCATTCAAGCAGCTAATGGCAAACAACTTTTCAACTAACATGCGAGCGACCCTTTTGATGATCATGAAACATATCGACGTGTTGCAGCTCTTCAAGCTAGGAGATGAAAGAGACGCGACTCTCATTGATAATGAATGCGGATAAAGCTTTGTATGAATACTTTTATCATGTCGTTCTCGGTGACCTTAGATCTTGCAAGACCAGTTTTTTAAATAGTCGATCGATTAGGTATTGATGCAAATCGATGTCTACTCGAATATATATATTGAATCACATTATTTGAGACATTGCTCACTGCTAACGATGAGCAAATTACGACAGATATTCATTGAAGGATAGAACAACGACAAATTTTTCTCATATGCACTGATCTTCGTCAAGTACAAGTGTTCAACAAAGGTAAAGACATACTTTGTTTTATGTTTAATTTTATTGATCGTTTGACTGTCAAATATAAATCAAAGATAAATGAATGATATTGTGATTCATCAAATTATACATTTATCGTTCGATGGTATCTACCAATATGAGCATCAATGGTTTATTAATTTGATGGCGGCACTTATCAATTCAGAAGAACACAAAGTCATATTAAAAATACTTTTATCAGCTGCGAGCACTATGCAACTGTTTGCTTCGAACTCTCTTCTTCTTTCGATTAGTTTTATTCTTGTCGTAGTTTCACAAACACCAACGAAATCGATTGTTCATTAAAATAAACAAACATCGCTTTGGCTTACAATTGATTTTTCATATTTGACACATGCAAAAGTCGACGATCAATCTTCAATATTTAAACTAACTGTTCTCCATCATAATTAGCCACATACCACCGTATTCGATCAGAAACTAATGATTAGATGCTTGTTTAGAAATTACATAATATTGCTAGAGTTTTTATTAGGGCAAATACAGCACATGATAGACGTATTTGAGGTGACCGACTGCATGACATCCTCACCCGGAGAGGTGTTCTCAAAAAATTGTCAAAACTGAAGTGTCAAGATTCTGTACCACGATTACGAAATCCAACAGCTAAGGGTTTTGAAAAAAAACTGAGATAATGTTTGATGGGTCCAGTTAGCGTTTGGTTGTGTTCATAGATTCATAATACATTTTATTGGATAGAAAAATATATTAGTAGTAGGTATATTTAATTTTCAAAAAGCTCTAAACATCATCTGTAATATTTATGCTCGATCTTTGTTACAGATATTCTCACTCATTAGCTCAATTCTTAATCTAGTAGTTGTTCACACAATTGGGTTGATACATGAAGTTGTATTACTTCTAGATCAAAGACCCATGCGAAAATATCATACTGGTTCATATGAAATCGAAGTAACATAAAAAAGGCAACTAAGTTCTATTTTTATTCGATGCACCCATTTATTATAACTCTCTTTTAGACAGCTGCTCTATGCCGCGAAAACAACAATAAATGAACTGAATAAAAGCAACACTTATCTCAATGTGAAAATGTCACTTCCTATGAGACACATTAAGAACAAGAAACTACAATTGTTATTCAATAGAACATTAATTACTTATACAAAGAAGATCGAAGTTTTGTGCCAAAGAAGATTTGAAAATTTGAACAAAACATTTGAGAACATCAAAATCATCATGTGAAGTGAAACTTTTACATCACAATAAGCTTAACACATCAAAATCAGAAAAAATAGAAAAGAATTTGACATTTAAAACCAAATTCTGAATTGTATGACAATCTAAAACAAAGCCACTCATCGTCATTTTAACTCAATAGTTCTCTTAACAAAAGTAGTGCTTGAATGCAAGACTTCTTGTACCGATAAACATAAGATTATTAATTGTTCATTGGCTTGAGAAGTTTAATACAACTCAGCACTATTTAGAAGAGAATTAATAATTCTACCTGTAACTAATACATTTCCATTCATTTATACAAATGCTGCGTGTTGCTCTCGTGCATTATTCATATTACCAGTCGTTGTCTAAGTTTCTGTTGATGGATCATACAACTCAGCACTGTTTAGGAAAGAGCTAAGATCATATCCGCCAGTAACTAACACTTTTCCATTTGCTAATACGGATGCTGTGTGTCTTGCTCGTTCATTATTCATGGTAGCAGTGTTAAGCCATCCTAAGAAAACCATTTGAATATATTCAGGCTGAAAAGTTGAGCATCGACAAACACACAAAACAGTCTGTACTTAGATGATATTTTAAAATATTGTAATATGAAAATTGTTTTCTACTTAAGCTGTTCTCCTTCACTCAAAAAAAATGCTGATTTTCGAGCTTGATACATGCTTGAATAGTTCATTATTTCTACTCTCCAGTATACTATGATTTATTGACTTTATCATAGGTTTTGAAGATTTTTCAGAAGACATAAAAGAAGACTTTCTGAAAACCTCTTAATGAAAAATTGATCTGAAAATTTAATCTATTCAAATTCTGTAAGCACTTATGAAGGATACTGACAACGGAGAATATGACCGACATGCGTCCCCATGTGTGGACTATACACCACTGAACGCTCTGCAAATGGTTTTCGTATATGCTGTATAAAGAAAAAGAGATCAAATTTTTGAAACTCAAAACTTATTAAGCTTTATTTCTTTAAATGAGTTCTCCTTCGTTTTTACTGTTCGTTTTTCAAGTATTCCTCGGCCGCTTACGGGCTAGAAAGCTCGAGATCTTACATTGAACAAAAAGATTGTGCTCTGCAATTTAACAATGTCAAATTTTTCATTTTTGACGTATGCCTCGGAAAAATTGTATCTTTTTCGGTAAGGCTACCCCTAATTTTCCAAATTTTGAAGGTAAGTTTTCATCAGAAAAAAGAACCAAAGTTTCGAAAAATTGAGCCTTATTAGATTGCAGCGATAGATGTTAGCTAAATTTTAACATAAACTCGAAATCTGTATCAGTAGATTCGGCAGAGAAGCTCTTAAAATATGGAGATATGCTGTTTAGTACTTGATATCATGACATATCTGGAACAGTTTAATATTTCAGGCTGATCTTTTGTTTTGGAACCAAAATAGATTAATGAATGGAGATCTTGAAGTGCAAAGCATTAACATTCTGTAAGCTAAAAAAGGGTTTTAACTTTGTTGCACGAAATTCTTTAGACCGTTGTAGAGAGAAGTTTGATGTTTTTCTCTTTTTGTTAACATACTTTTGGTACAGATGGTTGATAAAAGTTTTCACTTTGAATCAGTCATTCTATCATTTATATGGATTAACCTATCTTTTAATTTTGTACAAATTCAGGCAGCTTTAATCGAAGAATAAAAGTAGTATCGACAAATAGGAATTTCTCTTCGATTTTCTCATAGTTCTCTTATTTCCAAATTCAAAGTAGCATACTACTATCCGTAATATATGTCGAACTCATGCTGAGATCAACAATGCCCTCTGTGAAAAAGGAAGTCATGATTGCGAAAAGTATTTTAGAAAATGCATTACTCCAGCTATTACAAACCATTGAACTAGTGAAGTATCTATGGTTTACGTTCGGTTTCCCAACAAACTATCTTCGCGCCTTTAGTAGTAGTTCAATAATTAAGGAATTTCAATTTCTGAGTTCTTGAATATTATTGCGTGTGACGTTTTTCTTTTAACAAAGTGTATGTAATGATACCGACCCAGGTTGATAATCCCTGACTTCGGAAAGAAGTCGATTCCACTCTAACCAATCATGGAGACAGAGAAAAACCATTGCATTCATCAGGAAAACACCGGAATTGGATGGAGCTTGGATGGAATATTTTGAATCGGAAAGTTTCTGACCATTTCCCACCGGAAGGAGCAAGAAGTTAACCGAAAGTCACTGCCAAAATTCGAAGACATTGTCGCCGAGAATATTGCCTCCAAGTGCTATCGGTTTCCAATATCT
Source organism: Rotaria sp. Silwood1 (assembly GCA_905250075.1). Taxonomy (NCBI): domain Eukaryota; kingdom Metazoa; phylum Rotifera; class Eurotatoria; order Philodinida; family Philodinidae; genus Rotaria; species Rotaria sp. Silwood1. The sequence continues at coordinate 27,425 of CAJNOP010000609.1, read as the reverse complement.
CTCTGCCGGTATCGTCTCGTATTTATTAAGCTGACTAATATAATAAGTAGATGTTTTCGTTAACTTGTTAATAATCGCTTGCTTTAAATTTACTTTGAATACTATATTAACTAGAGAATGTTATCTTAAAACAACTATAATAATAACCAAATTCACTAAGGATAACATGAAGATAGCCAAATAAATTATCTGCAAATATTATTTTTAAGTTTAAAAAACTATATTATCATTGATATAATTCAACATTTCTCCAGTTACTTTAACTGACATATATGACAATTGTACCTAATTAAATTGTCTTGAATGAAAAACAATAATGCATCTAATGTAAATAATGCCTTTGTACGTTTTAAGAACGTTGTTTTCATCATCTAATATTTCAAATAAAAAAGATGTATCTTGTTTGACTAATGAAAAAATCTAAAAAAAACAGTTTTCTGAAATCTTGCTTTAATCCTTTAAATAATTGCTTCTATAAAAGCAATAAGTCATATAAGTTGCTCATTCTACTTTAACTGGAAACTTTATTGATACCTCTTTTTTCAAAAAAACAAGCCTTAAAACTATAACAGAATCAATCACTTATATATTGGTCGATTTATGTAGAGTATCAATTAGTCTCTGATTTTCTGATCACTTATGAAAACTTCAATCTATTTCAACTTTTTTAGTGGCCTTATCATTCTCATCTTTAACTCTTGATTTTTCTGATTAACATTTCTTTATCCTTTATGTAATTTTCGCTTTATAACGAGACTCATTCAATCATCAGTTAGTAAAATCGAATCAAATTTCAGCTGGAATCTAGATGGAGTATTTTAATTGACTCCTATACACTCACAAATTTGAGTAAAAAAGTGCTTTTACCTAATTTAGAAAAATTTATCAATAACGATGGTAAACATACTGTTTGTGGTGAATAGCACAAGTTAACTACGCATTTGGAAGTATTTGCTGCACAATTATAGATAACATTGTCACATGGTTCCAAAATAGAACATAGAATGCCAGGTGCACAATAACTAGTATTGTTGAGTGAACGATAATTGAAGCAAGGTGTTGATGGCAAACGACAATTGTTGTTATCGTTGGAGCTTGTATTACATTGTTGTAAAGAACAGTTTAATGTTGGTTGCCATGCTGCATGAAGCGACGCAGACAATGTAAATTGATCATCTTGATTGTTTTCATTACAATAGTAATTAGATGCTGTTGTAGTTTGACCTAGATATATTTTATACTATGAAATAATGAGAGAAAAAAAAAGACGTTGGCAAACAGAGCTATTACAAATCGCATGGTTTCTACGTAACGAACGAATGAAAGTATTCAAAATGAATTTCTTTTTCATTTGCTCTATACTTTTGAAATAAAACAAATCAAACATGGAAATACACTAACGAAACCATTTTATAAAGTTGGTTCACTATCAAACAGATGTGAATTTTATCATCAATCTTTTCATACTTTCATTAAATGACTTGTATTTTTTTTGCTTTCTTCTCTGAAGTGGCATTAGTTTTTTAACTGCTGACTTTTATATAAAAAAAAAAATGTTACAATGCAACTGTGATTATTTCGAATATTTCCCACTATTGTTGTCAAGTCGTATAAAAAATATTCATGTTTTTTTCCGTGGAATTGACATATATTTTTCAAGAACACAGTAACTGAAAATTTAGATCGAGGTTTTTATAACTCCTCACATAAACCCTAGAGACCTAGAGTGGAAGAAGAAAACTCAAAGATCATCAGACTGTCGGTGCGGGAATGTGGTGGTTGGTTTGCATTCAGAGAAGTTTCACGTTCACATCCTTTTTTTGTTTATGGAGAATGTGGGTCTTGAGTATGCTCGAGGGTTACGCCTGTTTATTATCCTCAGTTATATTCATACCAAGGTATTCACATCCACATCCGGGTTCAGTAAATACGTTAGCTTCAAGAAATGTGTTTGGTGTTACTTATGTATTGATAAAATATTGCTCAAGAAATGTCAAAGCTTTATCCTGCGATAATTATCGACGAATGAGTAGAGATGCTCGATCACATACGTTTTTGCGAATAATCCTCCGTCATGAGTCATTCACTTATGCAGGGTAGGTTATCATTTGCCCCAAATTGGTTACCACAATCAAACCCCAAATCAAAATCCCCATTTGGGGATTTTGATTTGGGGATTTTTTAAATTAGGGATTTTTTTTAACATGAATATATCATACATTCTGTAGTTCCATACCATTCTTTTTCTCTTCCAAGACCGTATTACCAAAACTAAGACTTTTGAAGTCATATCTGTTGGAGGTGTTTAGTTTGGATTAGCTAAACATAATAAAAATAGTTTTTCCATGAATCTGGTGACCAGAATGTATTTTGGGGTACTACAACGAACAATTTTGAGGTGAATCTGGTGATCAGAAAATATTTTGGGTTGCCAAAAAGAGAACTTTGTAGTAAACCAAGATACATTCTGGTCACCAGATTCACCTCAAAATTGCTCGTTGTAGTACCCCAAAATACATTCTGGTCACCAGATTTATGGGAAAACTATTTTTATTTTGTTTAGCTAATCCAAACTAAACATCTCCAACACATATGACTTCAAAATTTTTAGTTTTGGTAATACGATCTTGGAAGAGAAAAAGAATGGTATTGAACTACAGAATGTATGATATAGTCATGTTAAAAAAAAATCCCTAAATTAAAAAATCCCCAAATCAAAATCCCCATTTGGGGATTTTGATTTGGGGATTGATTGTGGTAACCAATTTGGGGCAAATGATAGACATTCCTTATGCAGCACACGATGCATCGCATTTTTTTGTTTCTGTTCCATTCGTAAATACGCACTTGTCCTTCCAACTACTCAAAACACAGTGACAGCAACAAATGAACCGTGTTACATCAAAGATTGTCAAAACAAGCTGAAATGACATATTTCGGATGTCCAGATCTAGTATTTTGTGAATTACATTTCATGCAGCATCGTGGGGATCTGAATAAGCAATTAGAATGTCACACTGATGTTTGTAATAATTTTAATGAAGAAATACATACACAAATAGCAAATCCACTAACGCATGCATTAATGAGAAATATTGACCTAAGTGAAAGGGACTCGATCGCAAAGATTACACAACTAGCAGAAGAAATTCAACAACAACTAGTTCCATATGTCGTTGATTTCATTCCTCAAGTAAAAAGCCAATTCAATCGTCTAACTTATGCAATTTGTTAGAGTCGTGAATGTAATACGTTTGCGGACTCAGATATAAAGAAATGGACAAGAGAACTGGAAAAACTAAAGAAGATGCTTCACAATTCACCTTATTTTACCATTCAATAAGATTCTACATCATTCATCAGCAAAATTAGTTTAGAAGTTGGAGGTAAGTTTGCAGATAATATCTAGAATTGTCGATGGAAACTATATTCAGGAAAAGATTACAATTTCTACTGAGAAATGATAACGAAAAACAGGTTGTGGGTACATGTAGGTTAGAGCCAATAGAACACCCTAATTATAATCTTTGACTTGATCGGCACGTCACAATTTAGGAAATCTTGATATAATTCATACTGCTATTTCAATAAAAATCTCAAGTTCGGATAGCGACTTCGCAAGATTCAAACAGATCATTTCGCGCTAGGCTAAAGAATGAACAGAATTGAGACGTAGCTTTTGATGGAATCGATGGATCAATCCATTTGAAATCAAGAGATATGACAACCGCTTGTAGTTTTCTTTTATAAGAAACCAAAAAAAAACAAGTTCTATTGTTGGTATTCGTATGTAGAACCTTGTTTGTTTTCTTGTGTTTTGCATCTGATACGTAGGACAAGGATATTTGTGTACACTTTTAAGGTATTTTCAAAGTGTATAACGGTAGATACCAGACGATCTCTTCGACAATTATGATGATACCACTTTCACTTGCTCGTTCATTTCTAGTCATTCCTAATATCCCATTGAATGCACGATGGGCACAAAGTGGTGTAACTGTTTCTGAGGTCCAAGGGTATGGCAGTACCACCAATTAAATTCATCTACCTTGTGGTCTCTTCGTTGATGAGGATCAAACGATAATCATCCCTGATGCCGAAAATCATCGTATCGTTCAATGGAAGATGGGTGATATGAATGGACAAGTGATCACTGGCGGCAATGGCTTAAGAGACCGTTTGGATCAATTGCATTATCCAACTGATTTGCTTTTTGACTATAAAACTGATAGTGTCATTATCTGCGATTACGGGAACCGATGAATCCTACAATGGCCTCGTCATAGTGGCACAAATCAAGGAAAAATTATCCTCGATAACATCTATGTTGGTAATAAGCAATGAATCATCAGGGATGTCTATGTATCTGTGACTGCGTCAAACAAGAAGTTAGGCGATATCAAATGGGAGGCAAGAATGGAGTTCTCATGGCTGGTGGCAACGACCAAGATTATCATTTTAATCAACTCAATGCTTCAAACATCGTCTTTGTCGATCGACAACAGGTGGTCTACGTGTCGGACGAAAAAATCATCGTGTGACTCTTTTGTCAAATCAAGTAGAAAAGATTTATAGTGTTTTTATTTCAATCGAACAATATAGCAAACAAAAAAAAATAATCATAAGCTTAACAATTTAATGAAAAAAAAATGTTTCTACGTGCACATTTCAATGATTGCTTACAGTAAATTTTCGTCGATAATTTTGAGAGATAATTAAAATGTTAAGTCTAGATATACTTTTTTATTTCAAACATTTTGACTGTTTTTTTTCTTACTAGGTCTTGACATTAATACATAATGAAATAAAAACTGCATGAAATATGATGATTAAGTGGCAATATGAACTCAAGAAAATAAGTAAAATCCGAATTAAATAAAATTATAAAATTTCATGGTTAAATAAATAATTAAAATTTTTTCTAACAAAGTTTTAATTATGGTTAGAAAAATGTTTCTGTCTTTTACGAACGAATTCCTTTGTTTGAATCGTCACTCTGTTTCAATGCAGTTGGTAACTTTGGAACAGTTGTAACGGGTTCATCAGTAACATATAAAACTGCCTGAGGAGTAACTTCATTTGTAGCAACATCTCGTGTTATTTCTAATGTTTCAGGAGATAATGTATCTTTGTTAAACAACAAAAAAATACGATTATTTTTATCATAGAAATGAAAATATTTCAACTCTACCATTTGTCAATTCTGTTCTAGCTGATTGTTCATCAACATTATTCATTCGATTTGATAAAGTACTTGTTAGAACAGCATCAGCAATAGCTGCATTATTTGATAATGTTTCAACTACTGAGAGATTTTAGTTTAAATATAGAACAAACAGAATATAAACATGTCTAGCATACAGATTTGATTGTTGCCATGAACTAATGCATCATGCTTCAATAAATATGAAGCTATCAGGAATAAGACTTTGTTCTAAACAAAGAAACACTTTTGAATTATAATATCATTGTCAAGTGCTTATTTCAGTAATCAATAGAGACATGCGGGATTAATGTGAGTCCTAGTTTTGGTGACTGTAACTAACGTTTACAGTGAAACATTCTATGGGTTTGAGAAAATAATTAGCTTATCAATCATCTGAATGGATAAATCCTGAAATCGTTTTCTCTAAAAATAAATCGAAAATTAGCCCACCATCATTATCACTGCTCATGGATGTTCAATCAATATTTTGTGTTTCACTTGTAATAACAGAAAAATCTGTGTCATCTAGATACAAAAAATACATCAATCAAATCGTACAAAATTTCATTTTGGAATTCACGTGGAATCTCCTCCGGTACTTTTGTTATAGCATTGCTTGTCACAGTAGCCTCTGCTGATATGTCTAAATGTTTTTTATCAAACCACAAGACTTAAAAAGTATATATAAAATAATATAAATACGAATTAGCCGTAATGTTGCAACAATTTGACTAGGATTATTTTGTGTTATTACATCCATATTAATACGGTTATTTTCACCGTTGGTAATTTGATCTTAAAGTTACAAAAAGAACCGATTTAATATAAAAATAATAAATTAATTTCTTTCTAACTTGGACTAAAATTATTGAGAACGATTGTTGGTGGCATATGATGTGCTTGAGCATTCTCTATGCATTCACTTTCTCGAAAATGTATAAAATATTCTAGAAAAAACAAATAAGAAAAGAATTAATGAACGTTGTTAAAGATAAAGACCATCGATAGTTGATGAAAATTTATAATCGTCCATCCAACGTACACGTTCATCTCTAGGACCTATAGAGATAAATAAATTTTTCGTTATTAATCTTGTCTTTAGAACGCATAGATAGAACTTACAATCGACATGTGCTGCTGGTAGATAATGTTGACTTGACGCAAAATTACCTGAAATCAAGAATAAACATTTAATAAATAGATGCGAAATAGATTTACAACAATGCGATGAATTTTTACTTGATGGCACACAATGACCTAGTTGCACACCATGGTGATTTTGGCGATACAATACATCATGATGAGTGCGTGTATATCCATGAATTTGCTGATTTATATAGCTCTGCGCAGCATTCTTTGATTGTTTTTCTTCAGCTGCTTGAGAACGAACTATATGACAAAAAACAAATAGGTTTACAAATTTTACTTTATCTATATTAAAATAATTACCTATTTTTTGTTGATTTGATAGTAATAAACTAGTAGAAATAGGTCGAGCAATTGTTGGTAGGCAGCGTCCATCTTCTATAAAAATTGAAATTAATTATTAGTAGAAGCAATCATCAAGTTTGATTCAAAATTAATTCTAGATATTTCAAGTTTGTTTTCTTACCATCCGATGACTCATTGGAGTCCATGTCATCATCATTTGAACTACGTGTCCTATTTTTATTAGCCATGTTAGCATAAGAATTTCTTCAGATAATGGAAATCAATAAACTTTGCTAGAGCGTAGCGCTGTGTTAAAAAGAATATATTTGACCAAGAATACTAATCTATAATACAGAAAAATAGTTGTCATTTCTTTTCTCCAATTTAGTTTTTACTTGACATGTCTTTTTTTGCCAGAGATTGTGACCCTAAACTTTTTGGATCAACAATTTATATATGGCTTCATATCTTTATAGTTTCATTATGGTTCAAATCCTCATTATATTCGTAATCTTTCCTTTTTTGTTTTGTTCTCATCCGAGTATTTTTTACACGCGCAAAAAACAAAATTTCGACAACAAAAAAACTAGGTGAGGCATGCTCTCATGCCGTCAAAACAACCTTGTGAAAACAGAAAATGAAAATTATTGACGAAAAAACTTCGACATCACCAGGTAAGTGCATATATATATATAAGTAATGTAACAGAGTAGAACTTAATAAATATACGAAATAAGTTGGAATGAATTTATACGGAATCAACAGTATTTTTATGAAAGTGAGTAATAAAAAAATATTTTGAAGATCAAAGTTTTTGTTATTTTACTGAAATCGATATTCGGTAAATTGCATGGAATGTTGTGATTAAACTTTCACGATTCTAAATCTTACAGTTCAGAAGATTTGGAAGGACCAAGATACGAAATGGAGTTTTAACGGTTGAAAATATATTTTCAGTACAGTTTAAACTCAAGACTTTTTTAATTTCATTTTGGGGATCGTCGGAACTAGAGCTGCGGGTGTAAGCATGTGATTGTCGATACATGGAAGAACAAGATCGACACGCATACACACACCCACCCTAAATTAATATTGCAGCATAAGTTATAAAAACAGAATTCCAGTGTCATATCTATTTTTAACATATTTTCTGAATTATTTCTTTCATATCACGTTCCTAAATCGAAAATATTTCATAAGTTCATCTAATTCACAACTGTATTATATTGCTATTTCTTCTCTACTGTACATTTTTCGCCATAAAAGACAAGATGTCTTTTTTTCTTTGTTTTTGAAAAACAAAGGTTTTCCGTACTTTTGTTTTGGAACGTGACGATAAATTGACACCCCTAAATAACTATGTTATAGAAATACATCGCTCAAGAACATTTTAAAAAAATTATCTTTTTGGCTACGTATCTTAATTTATAGCTATGGGATAAAAATTAATCGTGTAGATATTTTACGGCTCTATAATAAACTTTGAATACATTATCAGATGTTAGCTATTTTTACGATCCATTACTTTGTATTTAAAAGAGTCTGCTGACGTTTGATTGAAAGTGAAAGAAAGAATCATTTATAGTTTTATTCTTTGTTATAAAATCCCTTTTTATGATCAGTTTCTATTTGAAAGCAATCCATGACATATGTAATACCGAGTCTAGATATATATAATAAACGACATTGAGAATATTGTTCTTTTATCGAAACAAAAAGAAATAATAGATTTTTTTTTTCTTTTATCAACTACATGGGCACCTTCTTTTGTTTTTTTCAAAAAGAAAATACTTGAGAAGACATTCTACGTAATTCGAACTATTTTTGTAAAACAAATCATATGAAATATTTAACTAACAAAAAATAACAAATATGTATACGTCTTATAAATACTCAACACAAGAGGCTCCATTTGAATGTGACAAAAGTATACTGTAGAAGTTCTCTATGTTAAAATATACATATGATTTACAATTGAAGAACATCATAATAAAGCGATTACTTTATAAGTTCAAATTTATTCAATCAACTGCGAAAAATAATTAATTAATACTCTTTGAAATTCACAAAAGAAGCTTTCCTTGGCTGTTCAGAAAAAGTTTTTCTCCCCTTTGACATGCCTGTACATGTTTGTACATGTCTTATTTTTTCGTTCTGTTGAAAAATAAAACTTAATGCCAAAAGTCAATAAATTAAGTAACTTCGGTACTAGTAAATAAAAACAAAGATTATACAATGTTTTCTCATGAGACAAAATTTTATGTATTTGTTTTTCAGTATTAGAATTCTTCACCATAGGAAAAATTGTTCGGAAATATTTATTTTATGAATACTAGATTATACACAAATAAATCTTAGTATGAACGATTTGTCCGATGAAAACTGTTACAATATCTTGTAGCGTAGTATACTGTCATATTAGTAATTAATTTAGTAGAAAATTACTCATTTACTTCCAATGGTGATTTTTAAAAAGGCATACACATAAATGAATGGTTTCATAGAAATGATAATATTATGCATAGAACGAATTGATTTTATTATATTGTATTAGAAGTAGTTTATCAATTCAGTGGCTAATAAGAAAAAAGGAGAATGGAAATATTCGAAAAGTCGTACTTTTCATTTCTCTTATTCAACTGATATAATAGAAAAAATGAAGAACACATGGAAAAGCATTTTTTTTTAATCAAACATGCACTTCAGATATAATTTTTCTTTAAATATCTTTTAGGCACTACACGATAATATCATAAATCGAAACATTTTATCAATGTTAAATATTTTGTTTGACTTCTTATATAACAAATTTTACAAAATTATGCATGACGTATATTTCAGGGCGTAAACTAGAAGACACTTATGAAAAAAATTGACTTTTCTAAACTAATTGATTTTGTACGCCATGTCTATCTAAGGCAATGCAATGAAATAAAATTATTATTTTTTCCATTAATCGGTAGCACTAAAAGTTTTCAACTACTAATATAAAGTTTGTTGAGGATCATGTGCTTTAATTTTGTTTTAATTGTAATTTATAATATTTTGAATATCGAATATAAAAAGGAGATAAATATGTCGGTCTTGAATTTATTAGAAGAGTAAAGGATCTTGCTAATTGTTATTCTTAATTTTTCATCACTAATCCCCACATACGTATATTACACTGTAATGTCTTACAACATATTGTTCACAATAATTTATCCTTCAATGTGAAAATCTGTAATCGTATTGTTTGCAATAAGTCGTTGAAAAATCTATAACCATTTGCTTGTTCTTATCAAACAGTAAATAATCAACAGTAAAAAATCAGAAAATTTCGATGAAATAAACATGGGTTGTGCAATACTATTGCGTCTGAAAAAATCGAAGTTGAAAAAACTTTCGAATATAAAATAACACTAGTTTAGCACTAATTATACGTTCAATAAAAATTGCGTTCAATCATTATTTCCTTTTGAATTTTAAAACACGATAAAGAAATTAAAGGTAGTTCTCTCTTTTTTAGCATTTCTGGTACTGAAAGAAGACGCAATTTATTCACATGAAACTTTCATCATAGAAAGAGCTGTTCATATAAGAAGACATGTGTTCGAGGCAAGTCTTAACACAAATTTTTCATAAGACCACATCGAATCTGCTTGAAACCTGCTATAACTTTGTTCAATCGGACTGGAAATTTTCTTTGAGACTTCTTAGAGTATATTTCAGAAGTCGTTTTAAGCTTTTTCAAAAATCTTGTCTTATGCTGTTTTTGTGAAAGAAATGCGTTATGGTTTCGATTCAAAACTGTAGTGGTAGTATTCAAGGGTCTCAAATGTTCTATCTGTAGTGAAAAAATTTCATGCTAATCGCCTTAACTTTCGTCGACAGCCAAAATGAGAGAAGGAATCCTTCATCAGATATTGTTCGTTTCAAATATGATATATATTCTTTATAAATTAAAAGTCATTGTTATATGAATTTTTTTTTGCTTTCTATTTAGAAGTGGTTTAATTCAATTTTTGTTTTTACGTAAACTTATAAAAAAATCACATATGGATGGTTGGTAACGAGATGAATTTTATGTGAGAAAATAATGCACGACAATTATTTTTGGTAATACTATTGCTTCGTTATTATTCAAAAAATTCATTTATCAATATTCAGAAAACTTGGAATGCAAATAATCTTTTTGATATTTGGTCAATTTTTTAATATCGGTTTTCGATTGGATATCAAAAGTAATACCTATGTACCATATAATGTTTCCATTGTCGATGAAACTTATACTATTTGCTTAAAAGAAAATTTGTATGTCATCAAGATTATTAATATGCGTATCAATGTTCAAGTAAAAAATACTGGAATGAGCAATTAAAATGCTGTCAAATATTTAAAAATATTGTTAAATCGAGAAACTTTCACGAAGTTTTAGTAATTCGTTTTTATTGAATTACGTTAATTTCAGGAAAACATTGGTTTTATTTAATATTCAATTTCAGTTTTTAAAATCTATGAATATAATGGACAGAGTCAGTTATAGTGTATAATTCTTCTGTAACATGGATTTTCAATGAATCAGACAACTAGGGTATGGGTGTGAGGGTGGATTGATAACACACTCACAATCTTGTTAGAAATACGCATGTCAAGCCAACTGAATCGGAAGATGACGCTCATAAAGAAACATTATTTACATTGAAAATTGATGTACTAATGATTGTTTGAAGAATCTTGTCTATTATTTATTTTTCTGTTTATATTTGATAACCATGTCTTTCTTTTATTACCTCAAGTTTTGCTCATTTCATCATGAATTTCGTTATTAAAAATTAATTTTTACTAGTACTTCGTTTTTTTCCTCGTAACTAACATATTTATTCCGCATTTTACAGATGTTCATAATAAAAACAAAAATAAAAGTATCTATAAAATGATCATGTCACAATTACAAAATATTTTTTTAAGTACCATTAATTGATTTGTATTGAAAACCTAAGGGCTATTTCAAACAAAACAGAACATACACACTTTTCATTGCTTACAAGAGATATTTTTCTGAATAATTCTTTCAGATGAGTATTAATTAAAAAGTAATTATAAAGTATATCTTTAAAGATACGAGAAAAAAATCCGAAAGCTGTAGGATATAATCTAAGAACAAATTACATGTATATTGAAATTTTCAACAAGATCGAACCTCAAAAAACTCTTTCTTAAAGACCGTTTTTCTAGAAATCTTCTCAAGTTTCGAAATAAAATTCTTTGTCTTATCATTATCTGGAGATGTTTTTACCGCTGAAGCTTCGTACGTCGCCACGTCACTAATGAGTAGTAAGTCGATGTTTTTGAAAAATCTGAACATGTTAAGAAACAGCTTCGCATAGAGCTATTGTAGCCTCAGTTACTATCTACGGAATGTACGGAAGGATAATTCAAAAATTCTGATCCCTCTTAGTCAATTGATGAGATCCATGACAAAGCTATATATATAGTTCATTAATGGAAAATTAATAATTTTGTAGAAGAAAGATTAGAGCTATCATCTAAAGAAAGGTCATTTCGAAAATTATAAAAGTAATCCGATGTTATGTTTATTTTACTAATCTTGAGTAAACATTTTCATTTTACATTTTTAAGAAAAATTTAAAGAAAAGGTTATATTTCTTGGTTATGATTATATTTTTATCACATTATTCATCTTGTGAAAGACTTTCATATTGACAACTCTTGTTTTATACAGTTTACTCTTTCTACTTTATTTTTTAATATGTCAACTATTTGAATTTATCATTTTGCCAGCTTTATAAAAACAAAAGTTCTAATATACTTTTCAGAGCCAAATAGATGAGATGTACATAAATACGAAAATGTCAAACAAAAAATGATGCATTAAATGGAAACATTCTAGTGTAGACAAATATGAGAAAATGATAAACACTATTCCAAAAACATTGAAAACAAGATCAATGCATGAGAAATTTTGATTACTGATATTTATACAAAATGTTATAGCCTGGCAAACTTATAAATCATTTAAATCTTTTATGAAAAGCTTATTTTTAAGTTTTTTTCAAAAAATATCACATGAAAATGTTCATTCAAGAGTAGTAAAATAACTATAACATAGGACAAAAGTTGTGTATACTGATACGTCTTTTTTTCCAGATCATAGTTTTAATAATAGATTGCGAAAGTTTTTATTGACATCTTTTACCATAATTAGACTTTTCTAAATAATGAAAACTGATTTCAATAATAACAGAAAAATTTCATTTATTATTTTTAGCCTTCATTGACAAGAACTTTACGTTAATGCTTCTCTAAATTGACTTGAGAAATCATACCACTATCAAATTTTGGTACATGAAAAAACAAAGAAGAAGTACCAGATATTAAAATATCTCTGCAAGTATGTATGATCATGACTATTGTTGCCAATCTTTCGTTAACTTTTATTACTAAAAAATTGTTTTCTTCATCACCACACGTAAAATTTATAGATAAATCAATAAGAAAAAAATCTTGACTACGGAGATAGTTTATTTAAATGTATTCTACTCGCTGACTTTCACTAAAATGTTTTCATTTTACAATTCATATGCCTTAATACTCTATTTACTTATAAAATGTAAAAAAAGAATGATTGTTCTATTATAGATGCGCTGTCTAAACATTATGAGCAAGTAGTAGATGGATAAATGGATCATTTTTGCATCTAATCAAAGAAAACATATGATAAATAAAGTTATAAAATACATTACAAAACATACCCATCAATAAATTCTTGTTTACTCAATTTGTTGCCTTCACCAATACCAAGTGAAGCAATAATTGTAGCAGCACGTGTTTTTGGATTATTATTACCATCGTCAACAGTCACGCCATTAAGTTTATACTCAAAGAAATAATATTATTTCTACTTAAACAAAAATTATCATGAAAAATATTTACCATAACTGTAATCATTTTAGTAAATTCCTCCTGATCAATATATTCATCCTTCGAACTATCGTATCTATATGAAACGAAAATGTCTTGAATAAAATTAAAAAGAAAAAAAAAAAAAACAGAAACTTACAAATCAAATGAAAATGAAAGTCGGTCATCAAGATCACCTCCGCTTGTAGCTGCAATGCTCCAAAGAAGTTCATTAAAATGAATTGTTCCTTCATTATTAGAATCAAATGTATCAAATGCATATCTAAACAAATAAAGACTATAAAAAATAATTAAGAATCAAAATATTTCTTACTTGCAATAGATTTGTGCCTTTTCTCCAGGAAAAAAATATTCATAAGCTTCAAGAAATTTTTTCTTATCAACTCGACCATTTGGACTATCACGTAGAAAACTCTACAAAGAAAAACAAAATTTCAAATCTTCAGGAAAAAATATAACGAATTTAACTTTCTTCTTGCCATTGTGAAATTTCTAAATAAGATTAAAAACAAAAAAAAAATGAATCAAGAAATATTACAATTATTACAATTTTCACTTACCACTATCACTTAATTTAATATTCGCTCTGTAAGATGCTAATTTCAAACAAAAAAAAACAAGAAAAGATGAGAAAACAGTCATCTAATTAACGAACACGTACCACGCCGTGTGGGTGATCTATTAGAACCATATGATGTTTGATTGCCCATGCTAAGTGGTGTTTTTATTGATGATGAAAACGAAAATCTAAAGAAGAATTATTATATACTGTTTCGAATCTCTTTTTTATAGTGTGTCTCATGTGTAATAAATATTAATAACCATGTATTGATGAATATATGGTAATAAAGCATACAAATCAAAGCAGGTAAGAGAAACTGTTTTTATGTTTGTAACAAAAAGGACAGGATGTAATCGAAAATGTAATATTAATAATCTACATAGATTTACAAATCGTAACATTGAATCAAATATTCCACTTTCCCCATTCTTATGTGTTAGAAATACCTTGAAATATGAAATATTTGTTAATCTTCAAAAATTTCGAACTAAAATAAGAAAAAAAATTAGGTGCTATAGAGAAGAAAAAATATCATTTGTTTTTATTGCTTCAAACTTAAAAATAGTATAAATTATACGATAGAAAAAAAAAGACAAATATCTTCCTTTATTTTTTTTTTCTTTTGACCTTTACTTATAAATGAAAACCAAAAGAAAACTGTCTCAGATCGAAGTGACCCGATTGAATCCGATAGGATTCCTAGACTTCAAAAATATCTGATTTCCAAATACCATCGAATTTCGTCAATAAAATTCGAACCTATATGACAGTGGAAACTTGCCGGATCCAATGAAATCCGATGGTATTATAGAATCTAGTTTTGCTTTCTGTAATTATTAGACAACATGTGAAATATATTTTTAATATATTTTTGACGAGGTGAAGTCGTTTGCCATAAGCCCAGATAAAACATTCAAGATCTAAATGACTGTTTAAGATGATAAAGAAGCCACACAACTGAATTGACAACGAACGAACACGTGGTATAAATTATTTATTTTTTCATTTTAGACTACAATATAGAATCAACTTAACAAATAGTAATTTTTTTTTTTTTCATATTTATTTTAGATTATTTGATGGGATGGTTTTAACGAGCATTACATTTTTGTTTTCTATTATACTTTTTAATTCAGATTATAATCCGGCAGAAATTCAATTAAAATTAAGTATTCATTATTGATTTTTTTTTCTCATTATTTTACATTTATTATTGAACAAATGAATGTAATAATAAGTTAAAACAAAGTACACTAAAACTGTTAACTTGCAGCTAATTGCACAAGAGGATGGCGTCAGAAGAATCTTGATGGAAGGGAAGGGGAGGTTAAAAACAGTTTGTCATTTCTGGATGTAAATGGAACATCTTTCTGTGTAATTCTATCAGATTCTAGGTATATCCAACGTTTTCGAACTGTCGAAAATCCTCGAATCCTACATCCAATAACTTCTTATAGGATCCGACTCTAGGATTTTTCGTCCAGAGTGAATTGTAGTATATATTTCTTTTTGCTCTTTTCATTCGAATGATAATCAAGTTTTTTATCAATATCACAGAGAAATATCTAAAGATATATTTTGTACTTTTCAGTTCATATATTTATTACATTTTGGGTCATACCTCGCTGCATAGCGCACGATATTGTATTCTTTTGCTGTAAAAACATTTTACCTGTACAATCAAATAAATATTTTTAGAAATGAAAACTCTTATGTTTTTGTGTCAAACTAATAAATTGAAATATGAATTACTGATAAATCAACGGGAATGTGAAGATATCATCGAATAATTAACCGTAGTTGAACTTGTTTTCCTCATGTGCACAATTTAAAATGTGTTCAAAGACAAGCATTTTTATTCAAGCAACATATGCACTGAACTTATAAATATTCTTCAAATAAGAATACTTGGAACGATCAACTAGAACAATAGAAGCAATTTTGCAAATATCAGATTTGTTTAGCGACAAGTCGCGGTTAATCGAAGACTCCATTGCAAGCCGCAGTAATTCAAGAAACTGACCGTTAGGAATGTGAGTGTGATTAGAGATAAGACTTATACTAAAACCCACACTCACACCCCACAGCAGACTATTGTTGGCAAATAAAATATGTTTTTTTTATTGTTTGAAGATTATAAATGGTAATATATTGAAGAAATCATGAAGCATACAAACTTTCACCTCAACTATCATGTCCTATTCGAAGATAATTTAATGGACCAACACAACTATACAATTGAAAGCATCGTAAAATATTTTTACAACAACAAAACAAAACATCTAACCTTGGTACAACCATTAGAAACAAATCTATATGTCCTCGTTCAAGAATTGAACTTTCAACATCGAGTAAGCGAATACCTGTTTCATCGTAATCACCAGATAATATAAAGTGAACCTAAAATAGAAGGGTGTGGGTGCAGCTGTGTAGATGTTGCCGAAAACTATATTCCACCACATATCCACATTCACACCCTTTGCTTTAAGCTAAAGATGCTACTTGGACTTGCACTTGTGTGGATTAAAGTAAAGAGAATCGATTCACGTTGTTGCGCCATTCGATTTCACTATGATTTCTGAAAGAAAAAAACATGTTTGTTCTGTGAACTGAATTGCGACTCGCAAAATCATAATAAAGGCCACCTATATGAGCGGATTTTTAATGATTTCATTACGATCCAATAAGAACTGTCGGCAGATCCTCGAGCGAATGATTCGGATGCTTCGCTTATCTGCAAAATCGAAGAATAAAATCCTTAGTATTCATTACAAATATGCTTATCGTCAATTTTATCTGCAGTTTTTTATCAACAAACATTCTTGATAATTTTAGCGCTACCACCTTCTTCTTTTTTTTGTTATCACGCCTTTCATCAGTCGTGGGTGAGTTTTATTATTACATACTCGCATCCCCTATTGTCTTTCTTATCTTTTATAATGTTTGTTTTTTTTACAATAGATGTTATAAAATTCTTTCTCTACTTTTAATATTGCATCTTTCGGAGTCTAACTTATTTGGAAGGAAAGTGTATAAAATTCGGTTTACATCAAAGTACAGTGTGTTGATTTCAAAAATCAAAATTAGAAAAATGTCAGCTTTCACTAGTATCCTAGCAGAAATCGAATGCAAATATTGTGGAGAACGGTATCCGACAAGTCATTTCGATCTACACGAAGTATGTATTGATAGTTATTTTGCTACAAACTTCGCTATATAAATTTTGAGGGTAAAGAATAGCACGTATTCTTCTGTAAATATTTTAGTACAAATGCCCATCACGACGCAGAGTACAGAAGCGTCAATCTTCGGAAAGGCCTGTGGAAGCCACAGCTCCGCCAATTCAACATCCAGACCCTACCATCAATAATGATAAACCGCCAGTATTTGAAAATATAGTTATTGCTGAACCGGTTTCAGTCAGACCGGAGGAGAAATCGTATAAATTATGCAAAAGATGCACAACATGGATCAATGAACATAGGAGGCTTTCCATTATCCTAGCTATTGTGGTCTTAGTAGTGGTCATTTGCATTGCTGTACCATTGGGCGTAATTCTTGGAAAAAAAAAAGAAGGGGAAACCGATGGTAATCAGCTTACAAGTAAAAGAATAAATAAGCTTTCTCATAAAGAAAAATTCCGATTAAACCTATCTTCTTAACATCGAATATTTATCGACTGATGAGAAATCATATTCTAATTTCAGTTTTACACGCCAGCTCTAATCGAGAAAACCACAAGAAGCTATTCTTTTCGAAAAAGTTACGTAATAAATTAATTTCTCAGAAGAAATTAGATTTCTTTTTGTTTTTCTTCGTAAAAAATGCCTTCACTACAAAGCTCTTATCGATTTTTCAGAACTCTAGCACGCAATTGAAAATAACAAAATTTTTTACAAATCACAAATGTGCAGCAACACTGTGCCGCTAAAAGCGCAGAAATAATGTGTGACTAAACTTCATGTTCTGAAGCACTAGTTTATATAGTTTAGAAGAATGTCGTTTGATGAATTTTCAGTCACACCCATTCGAAACTTCGTGCAATTCTGCTAAAAACGAGAGATCAATCAAATTTGAACGATATTAGGCAACAGGTTAAGTAGCGTCTTTCGAAGCTATGAACACTTGAGCATGAACTATTATTTTTTTCAACAAACAGATAGTTCAATATTTTGTAAATGATTTTTTGAACGAGAAGAGCTAGCGATCGGCAATTTTCGGATTCGAAATATAGACTATCCGATACGATACGCAATTAAGCCTTCTTTTCACAAAAAATCCAAAGTTTAGTTTCTCGTGTTTTGAATAGTGTCAAATATCTTTTGAATGGCTAAAAAAGTTTTGTCTAAAATGTTTTCTTTGCCAAGAAAAGTTAGATGAAAAATTGTCGCTAGAATTATTGTAGTTTTAAAGAAACTAAATGTTCTCTATCCATATTTATCTATTTTTCCTAACTCTAAGCACGTATTCGGAATCAGCATCGATCGGGCTATCCAACGGTGAAAAAGTCTTTCTTTCGCCTACCGAAACCAAAAGTTCCAGTAGAAGTTTTCTGAAAAGATACTTGTTCGAAAAACCCATCCTAAGTAAAGTAAGAGTGTAGGCCTTGGTAGGACATCAGTAGAGTTAAAAAGTAGAACAAAATGTGCGTTTTGATGTCCTGTATCTATTATGCATGTGGTTTTATGCGACTTTTTGACGTGGTTGTGATATAGATTTTTGAAAAACCGTCGATTTTTCATGTAAAATTAAATTTTCTCATCTTATAAACGCTTTTTTTCTGCATATTTTATACGTATTCGGACTCAACACAAAAAACTGAACCTAGATACATACAACTCGATAGTTTTTTGATTAATTTAATTTTTCCTAACATCTCACGGTAATGATTCATCTCGTGGATTTTTTGATGAAAAAAAGTTGTTCTTTCGAAAATCTTTTCAGGATCATATTGTGCTAAAATGACAGATGGTCACTACTTTTAGTGAACTGATGCGTTTTTGGCTTTGAAAAACTCGTGATAACCTGCTTTATGGAAAAGAAACTTCGGCAACTCAGCGTGTTGTTCAAGAAAATAGTTTCTTTTTTCGTTGGTCTTATAGTCTGAAGGGTTAATTTTCGAATAATATATAAGCGGTTCCAGAAATTTTGCTTCCTCGTCGACATACTATTGTTTCTTTTTCGGCTGGCTTTTCTGCTCATATAGATTTGTTGCCCAGGTAGTTTAGATGGTGAATCTGCAAAACACAGATCACTAATCCCTTTCGTTGAAAATGCACACATAACATATCGGACTGCGCTGTTTATTGAACTTCTGAACTTATTCTCAATGATGTTCAGTTTTGCTTATATTTATTCAATATCTCTAGACTAGTGTGTCATAAAAACACTATCAACATATTATTTCTTTAGAACAGATAAGGTTTTCGATTGACATATCTCAGTTTCTAAAAACAATTTTGTAATTTT
The DNA here is from genome assembly GCA_905250075.1 of Rotaria sp. Silwood1. Lineage (NCBI taxonomy): Eukaryota > Metazoa > Rotifera > Eurotatoria > Philodinida > Philodinidae > Rotaria > Rotaria sp. Silwood1. The sequence goes on along the minus strand of CAJNOP010000609.1, from coordinate 7,833 downwards.
CAAATTATTATAATGTTCCCAAAACGCTATGACTCTACTATTGGCTAGCTTAAATTTCCGATAGTGCATAAGTTTTATTTTCTTATCTCTATAGAATCAGACTTATATCTTCATTTGACTTCAAAATTGTGACTGTACAACATAATTACTTTCAGAAAGTTAGAAGCTCAGCAACTTTGCTAACTTTCATTTTTATGCGGGAATGAAAACGTTTTTCGTAGAGACTTGTTGTAAAAATATTGTAGTCTGCGAGTTTCATCAATGACTTCAACTTATAGAACTGTACTCGAAAATAAATCTCTCGTCTGATTCATAATTAGTTTTTCTACAATATGTTAAAACATTACAAAACAATTTTAAAATGTTGATCGTATAACCCTTAACAAGAGCAATTCGTTTCTATTTGTAATACAGCTACAACCACTCAATTTTTTTCCTTACCGGCGACAACCACCGGACCAACAAGCACCACCAGTAAGAGCTAACATTACTAGGCTTTTAAACATGCAAAGTGTAAACTCTCTAACTAAGGCTTCTAGAGCACCAGTCTCTCGCTTTGTTTATCATCTGATAATGATGAGAAGTATTAGTTAGCTGACGGCTTTTTCTATTTGGTTATTTAGATTCTTCTTCAAGTGGTACGACAACAGCAGTGCTAACAACAAACGGTTAGTTTAACACTTTCTTGAGAAACACAGACCCTTAGATCGCAACGTTTATTTCCACAAAATTCTATTCTATCTTTTGATCTTAACTTGTAACATTTTATAAGTATGATTTTATTATAGAAGTAGCAATATCAACAACAATAACATCGAGGACAACGATCAGTAGTGCCGTTCCAATCAATTTCCGTTGCTTAACATGGGATGAAAATGGCGTGACAATTGCTGGTGCACAAAACGGCGATAGCGGCCTAGCTCCCAATCGTCTCTATGATCCAAGAGATCTAATTGTCGATAGTGAAAATATCTACGTATCGGATACATCAAACCGACGCCTACTAAAATTTGCCAATCACTCCGCTGAAGGACAATCTCTCTTCACAGGGGATTCCTTATATGGACTTGCATTGAACCAAGAAGAACAAGCTATCTATTTTTCACACGAAAGTGGCAGTAGTGAGATTATCCAACGCATCAATAAAAATGGAGGTGATCCGAGTATAGTTGTGCCAAGTGGACACATTAGCCGTTCCTACAGTCTAGTTGCTTTCGAAGGAAGTACCTATATATGTGATACAAGTAACCATCGCGTCATTTTATGGTCGAATATTGATAAAACCTTTGCTATAGTCGCTGGGGGCAACGGTGTGGGATCTGATTCAAAACAACTTCGAGTACCTGAAGGTATCTTTGTCGATGTAAACCGCAACGTCTATGTAGCAGACACATTGAACCATCGAATACAACTCTGGAAGAATGGTACTTCAAACGGAACAACAGTCGCAGGAAGTTCAAATTTAGGACCAGGTTTACATCAATTGAATAGTCCAAGAGCAGTATTTGTCGATAGTGGTACAATATTTATAGCTGATAGCGGCAATAATCGAATTTTGAAATGGAATATAGGAGAGCTTAGCGCAGCAGTCGTGCTTGTAGGAAGTGGCTCAGGCCCTAATCCAAATCAATTGCGTAATCCAACAAGTCTGAAATTTGATTTACAAGGAAATATGTACGTAGTCGATAATAGAAATAATCGTGTTCAGAAATACCTCGTTAACAATACTCAGTGTTAAAGAAGACTATCATTTTGTTTGAAGCTACTTAATGTCCTTCACCTTTATGTCAATGTTCGAATAATAAATTTTAACGAAGTTGTTAGTTTCTTTACGGCAATGATAAGAAAAAGAATGGAACTACATTTTCAACAGAATAATGAAAGCTTTGGCTCTTTTAGAAATGTCATTCAAGGTTGTGGATTAAAATCATTTCTTCCACTTAACTCACCCAACAGCCTTCTTCTAACCACTTGTACCCACACCCATGCGAGGTTCACCACGATCAAAGGGTTAAAATAAAAGAGATAATTTCTCATTGGTCGCCTTATTAGCCAATTGGAAGAGTGGATGTAAAATCCGACCTCAGATTCGGATTTTCCGACCTTAATTACCGTCGGTGAAACTTAAAAAGTTATGCTTAATTAAAGTTTGCCTCTGATTTTTTGACCTTGACACATACATACACAAAAACGCATTTTTTTTCATACGACCCTTTCTACAGTCGAGGGGAATTGAATCAGCATATAAGTTATCAAAAATTAAAATGTATGTTAAATTAAAATTTGAATATTGGATAAATCTTAATTTTTTTGAAGCTTAAATTGGCAAGAGTTAAAATTTAAAATAAATAAATAATGTAATGCCACGCCTATCAGGGACTGAAAATGAACCGTATCAAATCGAAGTCGAACAGAACCTAAACCAGTAAAACTTGGTTCGGTTCGGTCTCTAGTAGACAGTTCTTTGAAAAATGGAAAATAAAAATTTCGACCCTCTATACCCTTAGAAGGAGCAGGGAAATTTTGAAAAAACTTGTCTCATGTAATCGAATAATGTTCATCATGAAAATAGAGCTTGGGATGCTGATCACAGCCACATGATTCACGACAACTGTTAAGTGTAATTTAACCGTATATGACGCACTTTTCTAATAGAGAGCTTGAGGGCCTATGGCAAGCATATGACCTACACTGCTGAGTTACATTTTATATTCGACATCGCTCACATAGCTGTGATCAGCATTTCAAATTCTATAGCTCTCGATGAAAACTATTCGATTACATGGGAAAAAGGTTTTTCAAAATTTCCCTGCTCCCCTCAGTGTATAGAAAGTCGAATTTTTTTCCCATTTTCCAGAAAACTGTCTGTGTCATTTTATTCAAAATGAAGTTCCATCATTTTCTAAGATAAAATTTTGCATCAATGAAAGACACTCAAAAGTATCCATGATTGTTTTGCTTATTACTGAGAGTATAAACCATTTTTCACATAGCAAAAATTCAGCTCAAAATCTTTTGATCTCAAAAAATGATAGCATATATATTGCCAAAGATGAAAAATTATAAACTACTAAAGTAAGATCCTTACCATCCATGTTAGCGCAGTAAATAGTTAATATACAATCCTTTATATATCTCAACTTTCTCAGTTTTTCATGGTTTATGCTTTGATATATGAGATAAAAACCTTTTTTGACTTATTAAAATACAATCTTAATGGTGATTTACGAAAAGATAATGACTTTTTTCTTGATAATGGACTGTCAGTTCTAAAAATTCGATATAGACTAACTTTTCTATGAAACATCCAAATGAGCTAAAATATTAAGTTTGGTTGTTATAAATCATGCTCTTTCGAATGTGCATAAAAAACTGAACTCTTTTTTTTTATCGAGTGCTTCGTATGTTTGATAGGTTCATGGGTGCTGTCTTAAAGTCATATTTATTAACTTTAATTTCTTCAAAGAAAATTAAAGGTTTCATAAAACAGACATTTCAAACATAAAATATGTCAGTAAAGGTCGATAGTTTATTCATCCGAGCTGCTCATGTCACCAGCTAGTGACTCTATTTCACCATTGAACGCGCCGTCTTCGATTGCTATTGGTGATGATATGCGAATTTCCGTTGTATGCTGGTCAATCATTGAAAATGTCGCAGGATTTTCTGTTGTAAGAAGTGGCTTTATATCTTCGTTCGTAGCAACTGTCGTTGAATCTTCTGCCATTGCAGTGATGGTATGCTTGTCTTCCACTAAGACGACTGTTTCCTCGGCTCCTATTGTTGCTGTTGTTGTTGATGACGAGGATGTCGTTGTCGTTGGCTGCCTTTTGGTTGAGGTCCGTCGAGAAGTCGTAGTAGGAGTGTAACAAGTTAGTCCAATGTGCGAATTAGATTTACAAAATCTACTAATTTCAGATGCAAATGTGCACTGCAAAAGGCCATTAGCAGTTGTATTTCGTGTGCAAGATAATGAATCGAAAATAAATCGACAGGGAATATCAACTAGTTCATTGTTATGTTGAAATTCACACGACTCGTTTGAATCGAGTGTCATATTTCTTACAAAACTAGCTTGTGTATGACCCAATGACCTGCAGAGTGCACGAGCTGTGGTGGTGGAGAACCCACGTTGACAAACCATACCGCTAATAGAAAATGTTTTATATAGATGAGCGACGTGAAAAGTGACTTTCACTTTCAGTGGAGAGGAATTGGCAATTGTAATATTTGTTATTGTACGTGGATAGAGAAGCAGAGGATAATAATATTTGCAACTTACAAATTCCCTTAGATGGTGGGGTGCTTCTTTACTGTAGACTTGATATTGCTCCCCAACTAAGAGCAGAAGCAAACTGAACAAGAATGGGACGATAGTCATCAGGTTCCAATAAGATCTAGAAGAGAGAAACTTATAGGCGCACCTCTTCTTCTGCTTGCTTTCGCATTCGACTATATATCAAATAGTAGAGAAAAGGCCTAAATCTTAGATACAAACTGAGAGGACAGAGTTTTCGGGATCGCTTTGTCTACATTTAGATCGTGTACTTTTCGTTTAAGTTAGTTACAGTCGTGGACAAAAGTCCTGGAGCCAGATAAAAACCATCTATATAGCAGTTGTTTGCTTTGAAAATCCTACTGCAAGTAGAGTTTAATGAACCCTGATTGCAGGAAATATCCCAAGTCTTAACCCTATATCAAGGCTGAGACATAAAGTCAACAGGAAGGGTTTTTAATGGTGTGGGTATGGATATCTTGTTGAAAAAGAGAGCAACACTCATACCCACATTCACCACACCTACATTCAAGAGTATATGAAAGACTTTATAGCATCAAAGTAACATTATATAAACCCTTTAAAAAGGTTAATGAGATGTAATATATATCCAGAAAAGGTTTATGAAAAGATTTATTAGAAAACCTATATGCCTGAAATGAGCTAAGGAAGATATTATGAACTGTTTATATAGTCAACTGGTTACATAAACAGCTCATAATATCTTTCTAAACCGATTTCAAGTATATAGAATTTCTTATAAACCCTTTTATAAACTCTTTCTGATTATGTGAACATGTCATGAATTCTTACTAAAGCTATGCGATGGACTTAAGTCAACTCAGTATGAAATCACTGATCAATATCTATAACAAAACTTCAGAAAAAAAACGAATACTTCTATCAAGATAGAGTAAAACGAAAGAGACACTAATCTAAACTCTTCATCGAATAAATGACTATTTCTTTCAAGATGGAGATAGAATGAGAAGCAAGAAACACTAACTCTAATTGTATTAGATAAACAATGATTTTTCTGATGAAGATCGAATAGAACAAAGTGAATGCTATCTCTATGATCACTAAATAAAGAGCTATTTTTTTTTATTAAGGTGAAATAAAGCTAAATGAACAGTAATTCTAGGTGTATTAGACGAAAAGAATGATTATTTGTCTGAAGATAAAATAAATTTACACGAGAATTAACTTTATCTTTCTAG